>ML783366.1:21903-100797 GCA_009831015.1 Picea engelmannii | reverse complement strand
AGCCAGTTCTAGATCATGAGTCACATAGTTGACTTCATGTTCATTCAATTTTCGGGATTCATAGTAGATCACACTTCCTTCCTGCATAAGGACTCCTCCGAGCCCTTCCTTACAGGCATCTGTGCACACAAGGAAGTCATCTTCTGGGTCAGAGATTTTCAACACGGGTGCATGGGTTAGTAGATGTTTCAAGGTTTGAAATCTTTCTTCACATTGTTGTGTCCACAAGAATTTTGTCCCCTTCTCCTGGAGGGCATTGATTGGACAACTAATCTTGGAGAATCCTTTTATAAATCTCCTATAGTATCCCACAAATCCCATAAAGGATCTGATGTCTGAAACATACTTTGGGGTAGGCCATTCCATGATAGACCTGATCTTGTCAGGATCTACTGCTACCCCTTCCTCGGATAGAACGTGTCCCAAGTAATGTATTTGCTTCTGAAAGAAGTCGCATTTGTTGAATTTAGCATAGAGTTGATGCTCTCTTAGCACTTGCAGCACAAGTCTAAGGTGCTCTTCATGTTCTTCTCTATTCTTAGAGTAGATTAATATGTCATCAATAAAAAATAGAACAAATTTATCTAAAAATTTACTGAGTACATTGTTCATTAAGCACATGAAAGTGGTAGGGGCATTGGTTAGCCCAAATGGCACTACCACAAACTCATAGTGACCATACCGTGTCTGGAAAGCAGTTTTATGGATGTCTTCACCCTTGATTCGGACTTGATGGTATCTCAACCTCAAGTCAATATTTGAGAAAATAGACGCTCCTCCCAACTGATCGAATAGATCATCGATCCTGGGCAAGGGGTACTTGTTCTTTATGGTTACTTTATTAAGCTGTCTATAATCTATACATAGTCTAAGGGTGTAATCCTTCTTTTTCAGAAATAGGACTGGTGCTCCCCATGGGGACACACTGAGTCGAATATAACCCTTATCCATCATTTCTTTCAATTGTAATTTGAGTTCCACTTACTCAGGTGTGCTCATCCGGTAGGGTGCCCTAGACACCGGCACCACTCCTGGTGCAAGCTCTATCGAGAAGTCAATGTCTCTTCTCGGAGGTAGACTCGATACCTCTTCCGGAAACACATCTCTGTATTCTCTCAAGATAGGGTGATCATCAGGGCTTGGTTTAGCACCTTCGATGGTTTTTAACATCTGTATTGCATATAGGGGACATCCCTTTCGGCAATACTTTCTCATTTGCAAGGCTAATATTTGCCTCACCAAGACAGGTTTTCGGATCCCTTGAAGGGTTATCCTTTTTCCTTCTTTTCTCACACATTCTAAGGTTTTATGGTAACAGTCCAGTCTGGCTTTATGGGTGGCCAGCCAGTCCATACCAATCAACAGATCGTATGATCCCATGGGTAATACATTAAGGGTTGCTTGGGTGGGGAATTCACCCAACATTAATTGGCAGGGTGGTATGACCTCTACTCCCTTTCTTTTGGTGCTAGTGGCTAATTGTACCAACCATGGCTTAGTTTGCTTTCGTGGTTGTAGCTTACACTTATCAATAGATTTAGGGGCTATATAACTCAAATTTGAACCAGGGTCAATCAAAACAGACACCAGATGGTTGAAAATCATACCTTCTATTTCCACCATTGAAGATTGGTGGTCAGCTTGGTTATTATCCAATGCTGCATAAATCTACGGCACACTCCTTGCCACATCATTGACTTTGGGAGCTTCCTGAATGTTATAAACTTTTCAACCATTCAGTTGTCGATGCGGACAGTCTCTCAGGAGATGCTCTTCTCCGCAACCCCAGCATTTCAGAGATTCTTTCTTTGGCTTATTAGTCTTTACTGGTATAGGTCCAGAGGTTTTACTTCCGTCCACCGAGGGAAAGTTCTGTTGGAGTACACTCTGAGCTGGAAAGTTCATTCTGGGGTTCTTCTTATAGTTCTTGAATACTGAGGATTTGATCCCCTTTTTCTGAAATCTTGAACCACTCTTTTGTTTCCAGTCTCCACGAGACTCTGCCCGATGTTCATATTGTTCATGACAATATGTTGCTTTTTGGATAGTGTCTTCTAAGGTCTTTGGCTCGTCGAATTAAATTCGGTTCCGGTATTCCTTGGGTAGCCCACTGATGAAGCGTTGCACCTTCACCTTCTCTGCTTTGATGTAGGGTACATATCTCAATAAGTCGAGGAATTTGTTGACATATTCCTCTATAGTGAGTTGTCCCAGTTTGAGTTCATAAAACTCTTTAGCCTTCTCGTCGAAATATCTTTCCAACAAATACTTCTTTCGGAAGTATTTTTCAAACTGTTTCCAAGATAGGTCCTCCTCGTGGACCCCTTTCATATTCTTAAGGTCTTCCCACCAGATGGAATCCTTTCCGCTCAGATTGAAAGTGGCCACTCGGGCCTTCAAATTCTATGAAAAATCATGGACTCTGAAATATTTCTTCAGTCCAAGTAGCCAGGCCTCAGCTTCCTCTCCCTTCTTTATCTCACCGTTGAAGGAGGGAGGTTTGGCCTTTCTGAATTCCTCAAATTTATGACTCTTGGAAGTCTTTTTCTTCTTCTGTTTTCTTTGAGAATAGGAACTGGTCCTGTTGCTGGAAGAGCCTTCTGAATCGCTAGCTTCCTTCTCTGTGGCATCATCTGGCACTGGTCCTTTACCTCTGGGGTGGACTTTTCTTGAGGTGCTCCTCTCAGTATGGCCACTGATACAACAATGTTTCTACATCTCGGGTTCATGTTGCATTTGTCACTGTAGGTCGGATAAGCTCTGTAGTAAAACTGCATTAATTTCGGTTTGCTTTTCTTATTCTTTCATCATCCTTTCATTGTCAGCCTTGCAGCTTTGCAATTCAACCATGAGACTCCTCACAGTCTCGGCTAGATTTGGAGGGGTTCCCATTGCTCTTCTTTCATCAGACTCTTCATCTCTATTGCGAGAGACTTCTCCCATATCTTGAGGAGTCACCATTCTCTACGTCTGTAAATTCCCACGGTTGATCTTCCGCTTGGGTGAAAAGAAAAATGTTGGTTATTAGTCAAGAGTTAAATACATTGTATTATCTGCGCATAAATTTATAACTCTTTCGCATGCATACACGGTCGGGTTCTCGTTTGCAAGTTTTAATCCTGGACAAGAGAGTTAAGTTAGGGGGTTACTCCTCGTAGGAGTGCTTCGAACGGGGCTTATGCACAACTCGTGCATGAGCCCAATCAGGCCGAGTGTTGTAACCATGCTCTGATACCACTTTGTCACATACCCACTACCTAAATCAGATTTTTCTGGTCTTCTGTCGAATCAGAAGCCCTAAACATACATGGAGGACCAGCGTAAGCTGTCTCTTTCTTTCTCCCCACTCCCATGTGGTCGCGGGTCATGATCACAGTCCGAATAAATGCAATACCTCTTTCATATTTCACGCCTTGGATCTACAGTGATGTCGAGTCGTTTGACTTGGAAACCGTCAAACCCCGATAGGGCTAGCGACCGGCCAATGGGGATGAATCCCTACAGGGTTAGAAAATGGCCAATAGGAACAAACCCCAACAGAGCTAGAGAACAGCCAATGAGAAACGGCCCCGTTGCGCGGTTAAGTGGAATACAAGTGGAAGAGAGGGAAAAGCGACACAGTAGTCGACATGACAGGAGGGGGCCCCACTTCACACGCCACACTATTCCAGAACCCCCCCCCCATTAAAGGCAAAAGGGCAAGGGGGGTCTGGAATCCACCTGAACGTCGTTGATCATGATGAATTAATCTCGACCATTCGAGAGTTGTGCCTCCNCCCATTAAAGGCAGAATGGCAAGGGGGCTCCGGAATGCATCCTCAGTCGTAGATCTAGGCGGGTGGACTTTGGCCATCCAGATCTTCTCGCTACTTACCCTAATGCGCATTCACACCCTAGCGTAAAACTGGCATCTCTTCCTCACATTGGACGGTCGTTACGGACCCTGAGATTTCCCGAAGGAATCTTGTCTGTTCATCAGGACTTAGCCACATGCTATCGTCTCGACATTATGGGTCGATATTTGTCAAGGAAAGAGCCCGAGTTTTTGTCAGCGGAAATCCTGAATCCCCGATCCCTGGTTTCCTGAAATGGGTAATCTCTCAACACGTCACCTCCATAAATCGGACGGTCCATAACTGCTCCGGGATTTCCACCATGGAAAGTCCCGATCCCTTGTCACCACGACTCCCGATCTCGCGATTCCTGATTTCCTAAAATGGGTAATCTCTCAACACGTCACCTCCTTAAATCGGACGGTCCACAACTGCTCCGGGGTTTCCACCATGGAAAGTCTCGATCCCTTGTCACCAGGACTCCCGATATCGCGATTCCCGATTTCCCAAAATAGGATATCTCACGACGCGTGGCCTCCATCAATCAGACAGCTCAGATCTATCCTGGGGTTTCCATAATGGAAAGTCTCGATCTCTTGTCAACAAGACTCTTGATTTCCTGACTCCCGGTTTCCCGTAATGGGTGATCTCTTGACACGTGGCCTTCGTTAATCGGACGGCTTAGATCTATTCCAGGGTTTTTCACCCCTATACACTGGGGTCTTAACGCTTGGGTAACTCCTGACAGATCCAACGATTGTCGGGTTTTTCAGCCGAAATCTGATGGCTCAGACAGATTTCTAACTTGTGGGCTCTCCCACGACTTCCTGAATGTGGAAAGATTCACGGTCTGGATACTCTCATGGACCTTGGGGATCTACAGTCCTAAACTCTTCGCTACCCATGAAGACACAGGAAAACAAATTGGTAAGGCATTTAACGCCCTACTTTCTCCTTCCGATCTGACAGTCGTGAGTGACCACAGATCTCCCGACGGAATCTCATCCGTCGATTCGATATTCCATCCTTATGCTGCCATCTCGGGTTTCCAAGAGGATCGTTTCTCCTCATGTAGGGTTACTAAGGTTTTACGCCTTCACATTTACCTTCTGGGTTCTTGATGGGATTTTCAAGGAAGGTATCTCTATGGGGAGATTCACTCAGGGAACTATCTGAGGCAGATAAGGGTATCGTCCACCCGATAACCAGACATGAAGTTTGAATTAGATCAGTACGCATGTAAATAACAATTCATGAGGACATATGCCATATATAGTCTCTTCCATACAAATATACAACTACTAGTACTGATCAAAACATCCTACAGAAATTCTTACAATGAATTCATTCACAGCTTCACAGCTTATGGGCATAATCATCAGAATAAACATATATATATATATATATATATATATATCAAGATGCCAAAGGAAAAACACTTATCCGAAATAACACCAAGGGTTATGCAACTGCTGAGAGGGGTGCTCATTTCCACCCAACCGTAGGCTTAGCGACTCCCAACGGATTTACCACTAGCCACCCCCGAGCTGAGACCACGATGCTGTGAGACTGCGTCTCTGTCTTCCAGTGACCAAGAGCAAAGGTTACTCTCCTTCCTCTCTGCTATCACTCACTCTGCATAATGCCAGAGTTCTCCCCTCGCGTCTTCCCCCCAATCACTTCTACCCCACACCTTATCCTCTTGTGAGGTTACATGTGGCGTGATTTCCCTCACGCTGGTCAGTCATGATGGCTCTACGGATAGGCAGTTCACCTCCCCATCCCTCATTAAATTTCTGAGGAGCCATCTACCTGCTAGCCGACGAGACATTTAATTCAGGTCCAGCGAGCCGCTTTTGGTTCTCCGGGCCAGTGGAGTCCAAATACGGTATTAATTCTCTATGGAAGTTAACACCACCTTTCCAGGTGCTTTCCACCGCCATCGTGGTCTCTTTTTCTGCACATCCCCTCTCAGCAGTCCTGCAATTATAAATTCATAATGTTATTCACATTTATTGACCTTTTCCATAAGGTCCATTCACATCACATATTCATATTCATGAGTTTGCCATAGTTCTGGCCAGTCCAATTATTTTTACAAGCTGGGGGAAACAGGGTGTTACATCCAACCTCATACTTTAGGGGGAATTATGTTACACATTATTTTGGTCACTCTGATGATGACTTTACAAGCATGTGATCAGGCTCTCAAAATCATCTTTTTCCTGAGAAAAGTGATTTCTTTCCTCCTTTGCAAGACTACTTTTTAGAAGGACGTCGCAGGCTACCCATAGTGTACAGTGCGGAAATCCATGATTTACGCAATTTGTTCTATAGCTAGCCTGCGTGATTTCTGCAGGCTTCTATATAGGCAAGGTGTGATGGATTTTGAAAGCCAAAAGAGGAAAGAAGTTCAAGAAGTTTCTAGAAGAGGAATCTTCTGGAATGTGAGCTGGCATATGTATGGTTACGATCCTACTGACTTCTCTGATCTGGTTGGATCATCCTCATCCTTTTAACCACTTCAGCTTCTCTTATATAATAATGGGCTTCTCATGGAAAAGGTAAAGCACAGTTAAGAAAAGTTGATCAAAGTATTGCTGGAAGAATAGGCTAGAGATTGTGTGAAGAATATTATTTCAGTTGATGCTTGAGGTCTGCATTCACCCATCAAGCTTTTGAAGATCATCTTCATGCAAATCTGGGAACAAGTATATGTGTGTGTTGGAACGAAGGACCACTAAAAGGGAACTTGCGACATCAAGTCATTTTGGTTGTATTTTCCACTTTTATTCAATATAATACAATGGCATGTTTCTTTCCCATAAACTTATTCTCATTTTATTACATGACTCCTTGATCACATGTTTAAGTTTTCATTGAATCTATCATAGTTGCTTTCATTTTGGTTGGTTTGTCTCATTGCAGATTTGGTATCACAAGAGCACCAGAGCGGAGTGGGAACAACAAAGATATAAGGAAGCGATCTCAAAGGTGAGTCATCAATTCCTTCTTTGATAGTTATATCAATGATTGTAACTTAGGGAAAGCATCATGCCATGTCCTGTTTTGTTCTAGATCTAGGTGGATCTAGGGAGATTAGTTTATGTCCACATTTACCGATTTATCCTACAACAATGGAGGAATTTTCTTGAATGTCCTTATCCTGCACATGTCTCCTTGCACTAAGCATCAATATGTTCCATGCGCTTGGAACTAGTTTTCTTTCCCGCGACACGTGTTCCTCCTTTGTAATGTAGCGTTCTTTTATTCTTTTTCAAGATCGTTAAAAATATGAAAAAAAAATAAAATATTCCAAAAAGAGAGGATGGGAAAACATTCTCTTTTACTGGAAGTAATCTAGTCACCCTTGTATAGAGCACATCCTTCAATCCATTCTGCAAAGAACTTGGGGATTTAGTATGGCCTTAGGAAGTTGTTTTCATTATAGAGAGTTATTTCCTCCTCTATTTGGTTACTCTTCCAAACACATGGAGAGTTTGTGATGCCTCCTTTTCCACAAGCTTATTTCAATAACATGTTGCCTGAGTCTTTTCATATTTCATTCTCTTGTCCAAGGGAAACTCTTACAACCTGAGTCGGTCATTCTGCAATAAGTCTTTTGATCTTCATAAGTCCGCCATCCCGAGAGTCCTATAAAGTGTACATACTGAATCAAAGAATTTTTGTGCCTCGTAATCGAGATCCTCTAGTCTTTCTACAACGGATTTTCAAAGACCTCAAGATATTGAGTTTTACACTCCTATTATACTCCTACTTGATTGATGAAGATCTTGAAGACATTTCTCAAGTTACTGAAGCTATTATCTCTAGCTATAGGCATTAATGCCTCCTGAAGATTCATTGTATTTGTATGTCTTCTGATGATTTCAAGATGTAGGTCTGCTATGTATTATTCGTGGCTACAATCTATATTGGCCTACACATTAGTCAGGTGGCCACGATTATTATATATGACATGGATCTGCAGTGTACTTGATTGGAAGCCATGGTTAGTTTACCCCGAGCATGGGTATGCCCACCTTGGTGATTATTATTATTCTTTTGCATATGACACGCTCATGAATACTCGTATGCGCTCACTCGACTTGATGCCTTCCCATTTTATTAAATATTTTATAACATTTTTTGGCCATCAGTTTCTCTTCTGACCTCAAAAATTAGGGGCATTTGTTATAGCTCAAAATGCCATTATCATGCATTTCTGACATTGGCCTATTCATTTACACCTTTTCCAAACATTTTTGTTGAGATTCCTCTTTAAAAATCAACTTTTGGCATGGTGTACATGCCCTACTACATATGCAGCGCGCATACATACGCTAGATGCATGCCTAATAGCCCACGTATACTCTAAAAATTTGTAAAAATTAAAAAAAATTGTGCTTTCGAGCAGATTTTATGGGCTATGTCAGGTTGCCTAACCATATTACCTCATGTATCCTTTATGAAAATGAATTAACCATCTCTTCTCCATACAAAAGGGGCCCTAGGGGGGGTCATTTGGACATATCAAAGAAGAGGCAAGAGAACTCTGCCAAATTTGCTCCCTTGTATTCCAATCCTTTTGCATCTTTCTCTTAGTTTCATCCTTAGCATTCCCTTCCAATCATCCTCCTTTATACAATCCATACTTTTACTCTATATTGGCTTGTTGGTTGTGAGGATAACATATTGGGAATAGTGCACTTGGATTTAAAGTAGAGGAACCTAGGAGAGGTTCGTGCAGCAGCGTTAGCAAGATTCAAGTTGTAACTTGCAATATTGTTATTTATAAAAGAGAAACATCTTGTCCCATATCTTTATGTCTATGTGTTTATGTTTATGAATGTTTTTCATGAATAACTAACCCTTTAGATGATATTGGTAGTTATGCATATGATGTCATAGTTTGTTTTGTGAATTTGTTTCAGGCCATATTTGGGAGGAGGCCTGCAATAGTGGAACGGACAGCAATGAGAAAAGATCTACAACAGATGGAAAGAATCAATGTACACATTTCAATATTTTCTCCCTTCCCTTAACTATCATTAGGTTTTTGTTAGATTTGGGGTAAAGTAGAAGCATTTCTATCTTTTAAGGTGGCAAGGCTATGCCTAGTCGCTAGACCCGGATTAGGGGGATTTTTCCCCATGGAAAAAAGCAAGGTACATGTGCAAATGGAAAAGGGTGGCATTTCCTTTGGAGTAGGGTGGTCTTGAATGGCCAAAAAAAAGTGCTTCACAGCGAATCACTCAATGAAGTGAAGATAGATATTTAATATTGAGAAAATCCATGGGTGGAAAGGAATATTAGAAAGAAGACATGAAAGAAGTATTTCAGAATGTTGAAATGCCAGTCAATGATAATGGTATTCCAAGGCCAGTTTGGTCAAGAAAAATGGGAAGTGGTTAATTAGATTGCAGTGTTAATGTTCACCTGGAATAGTGAATGTTACAACACTATGAATATTGAGAATTTATCCAAAAGATGTTGGGACATGATTCTTTGCATAAATTAGTTGCAAGATGGCAACACTAGTGGACCAGCCAGTGGTTGGAAATGCAGAATGGCCAAGTGAGGTTTGGATAGCAGGTGTAGAATAGGGCCAGTGGTGTATAGTTGAGAAAAATAGCAACACACAGGGAAAGAGGGTTCTACATAAATTCATAGATGGTCATCTACAACAACAAAGCTAAATAATTAATTAATATGAAATAAGTATGCATTGGAGTGTGTGATAGAATTGAAGCATGATGTATAGACTAAAGGTAGAATGCATGCGCATAAATAGGCATGAAAAATCAAATGCTTAGTGCATATTGATGTGCATTTGTGCATGTAGACATGCTTGAACATGTTGGTGGCATGATTATAGACTGAGTAATCTGTTGATATATATATATATATATATATATATATATATATAGCATGATGATATTGTTGCTTATGGTATCCATTCATATGAAGACAAATGAGGATGGAGAAAATCTTTACCAACAAAATTAGTGAAGGGATACGACGAGCTTCTACAAATGTAAAAAGATCATGTAGCATCAAGTAAATTGATAACATCCATGCAGGTATGCATTTGGGGTTGTTATAACGTATAAATGTTGAAGGGAATGAAGGTAATAATTCCCTCAGTTGAATCTCAATATTTGAATTGATGTAAAGGCGGGAGGCCTTGAGTATGAAAATATTAATTGTTGCTTGAATGCATTTATGGGAAATTTAATTGCATATTGTGTTATGTTGGTTATGAATTCATAACCGAGTTAACTCGGGAGATATTACTCATGTTGTAACAACGAATGTCATTGAGATGGTCATGTGTGAGGCCATGATGAGTTTGGATATCGAAGGGATATGGTGTCATCCAAGTGCCTAATGGTTATTCCCTATGTAATTGAGGTTTGGACTGCAACCTTTTTTCCTACACTAAATAGCACTAAGGGATTATATTCCTAGTTTTGTGTATGGGTTGAAGAGGAAGGTATCCAAAGGATCAGACAGGTTGTGGGGAAGAGTTTGGATAGTGTATTGAGGCATGGACCATACCTTCCAAATCACATGGTGGAATACATGACATGAACATATGGTATTCCAGAATCAGTGCAATGATGCATTGTGTAGATGTGGTCGGGATTATTGGCACATTGGTTTCATTTATTGGTAAAGTTGATTGGATTATGAAAAGCTCGATGTGATGATAATGCATGTACAATGAATGATAGTGTTATTATAGATAATATGATGAATGGTATAATTCCATTTTAATGTGAATAATGGTTGAAAATGATTGAATTGTTGGGTACATACAATTCTCATATCATTTCATGAACTTCTAAAAATATGCATGAGTGTTAACAATCTTGTTTGGATGCAAAAAAGTTGAGGAAATTGCAGGAAGAATGGTCTTGGATATGGAAATGATGTATGCCCATAAGAAATATTGATATCTACATATGCAAGAACTGAACATAATGAGCATAAATCTCATGCGTGCGAATTTTTATTTTTCCTGTATACCCATATTTGAGAAATTAATAATTGAAAATTGTTACGATATACTAACAATTTGTTTGGTTGCATGGAATTGAGAAAATTGTGGGGGAAATGGTCTTGGATATAGAAATTATGTATTCCCATAAGAAATACTAATATCTACTTCTACAAGAGCTAAAAAATTATGAGCAAAAAAAAAAAAAAAACTCATGTTTGGGAAATTTTGTGTTCCTGTGTAAAAAAAAATTGGAATTTTATAATTATATGATGATGTTTCATATTAATTGTATGCATGTAATGCAGATGGGATGATTTCGACAGGTTATATATTGTTATTGGAAGTCTAGCAGCAAGTTGGCATTTTTCTGCATGAGAACACCTTGGAAAATGATGGATCGCATGAGTTGTATAACAGTGAAAGAGATGCATGAGCCTAGAGGGTGAGTTGCACCATCGAAGAACTAGGTTGTCAGGCCTAAAGAATGAACTCTTGTGTGAGTTGCATTGTCGAAGAACCAAGTTGTCAGGCCTGAAGAGTGAGCTCTTGTGTGAGTTTCATTGTCGAAGATCCAAGTTGTCAGGCCTAAAGAGTGAACTCCTGTGTGAATTGCATTGTCGAAGAACCAGGTTTTCAAGCATGAAGAGTGAACTCATGTGTGAGTTTCATTATTAAAGAACTAGGTTGTCAAGCTTGAATATTGAACTCCTATGTGATTTGCATTGTCGAAGAACCAGGTTTTCATGCCTGAAGAGTGAACTCTAGTGTGAGTTGTACTATCAAAGAACCAAGATGTCAGGCATGAAGAGTGCACTCTTGTGTGAGTTTCATTGTAGCATCAAGGTTGTTGTTGGTTATTTTACTGATATTTATCCTAGCAATGAGACCCTTGAGTTCCTAGTAGTGAGATTCCTAGTTACCTGTGCCAGAGAAACCCCAATAAACGAATGGAACATTCATTGGGTTAATCTTGATAAATGGATGTAACATCCCTTGGGTTATCCCTAATAAATGAATGGTGCATTCCTTGGGTTCGGAAGATCAGGAGAAAGAGAGCTGGTGGAAATCGGTATAGTTGTACGAGAATGGCAGTGGCTTATGTATATGTTTTAGGTTAGGGTGCCTTTGTATTTGTTATTTTGGGGGTCAGGTGTACCTATGTATCTGTGGTATTGGGGCTAGAGTGCCTATGTAATTTTTTTAGGCTAGAATTCCTATGTGATTTTGGGCCAGAGAGCTTATATGTTGATTATTAGTTCGGGAGCCAGAATTGTAAAATGGAATTACACCTATAGGGTGTTGTGCATTGAGGGAAGTGCAAAAGTAAGGGGGAGGGGATGTAACATCCCTAGTTATAATCCTCATGAATCATAATTTAATTGTATAAATGTGAATTAGTTTGGTGAGATGATACATTTGGGTGAAGATCCTTTATTGATTTAATTTGGTCGGGGACGAATTTCATATTATGAACATTGAAATAATAAATAATAAATAATAATCATTGGTTGTGATAGGAAAGATATGAAGAACGATGGGGGGATATGATTCCACAAGAGAGAGGGGTCCAAGGGGTAATTATTAATAGGTATTAATCCAGCCCACATTCTTGAAATTATTATCTTGTGTATAACCTTCTATTTGTTGATTGAGTGTGTGGGAGGCCAATCATTTAAACTCGTGTAAGAGGGTGGGTGTGGATGGTCACATCCCATAGTTATTGGACAGAATGGGATGAATTACAATCATCCTTGAGAAGAGTGTGACTCAAGAAAGCAAGGAAGAACAGGGAATTTGTATGTAGAATAGGGACAATTTTTACATGCAGATTTTGGGCAGCAAAGGAGGAGCAGAGGGATGGGAAGAGGACCATCAATGATATACTTGAAGGAATCCATTGTTTGGTTATGTTTTTATGCTAATAAAGAGGAATGTGTGTCTATAACTCGAGATGTGATCTTGTGATGCTATTTCCTATTGAAGAAATATCTCATATACTTGTGAAGGTTGTTGTGAGAAAACATGAAACAACTAAGAGATGCTAGATTCCTACCTGAGTGATTCTTGGCCAACCAAATGCACTAGTGGCCCTAATAAATGAATGGAACAGCCTAAGGTATTGTGAGCATTGAAGGGGGTACATTCCTTGGGAAGTGCAGGTTGTGGGGAGAAGAGAGAGTTGGAGGTTTGGAACTGTTGTGAGACCAGAACCTTGGTTTAGGTCTGCTCTATGTGGAGAGTGGATAATTAATGGTTTAGATATCCTTGTGGAATCATAGCCTCAGATCAGTGGTGGCTTGTTGATGAGAGAAAATGAGTGGCTTGTTGATGAGAGAAAATGATCAGCAGTTCCGATGGCTAGGAGGTTCATCATTCGTTTATAGCCAGTTGGTTAATCATTAACATATAAGTGTTTTTTTTTTTCTGCTCTTATGTTAAATTTTGTTGTGTAATTAGTTTATATGAATGTTGTGTGTTTGTTGTTGCTTGAACAGTTGTATTCATGTTTAATATACATTTTTAGATGCATTTAGAATTGTAGTATCAGTCAAATGGTCAAATATGTGTGTGATATGTAGCTGGTAAGATACAGGAATTTAATTAGAAGTAAATCTTAATAATTTAATGAGTTTCCACACATAATGTTTCTCAGTTGGGCACTGTGTACATTACAATTATAAATGTGTGCAACTAGGTTAGACTTACCATCATATATCTCCAAGGATAGCAGTTTACCTTTCTACTTATGATCATGTCCCAGCTGCAGTATCTATGTTAGTGGAAGGAACCGATATTGTATAGCGAGCTTGACTTCATGACAAGAGGACATAGTTTATTTGTGAGTATCCCACCACCTGGCTAGAGAATATTTTAGGGCTAGGTAAAGTGTTGAGATTCTATGTTCTGTCATAACCCCACCCTCCATATTAATGAGAAAACTTTGTAAATATGAGGTACCATCATATGTCGGGCACTTCCTGATCTCCATTCCAATCCACCTGACTGCTCGAATAGTTGCACAACATCTTGAAAATATCCCATACCTTCCTTGTTTTCAATTGTCCCAAGAAGCTTCAGATTCTTCCTCCACAGATTAAATATTTCACCAACTTATGAATCCATCTGCAACCAAGTTAATGCAATTTTCTCAGATGCATGTAGTCATTGTAAAGAGTTGATCCAGAGCATCCTATTCCATATTTTCCTCTGTTGGGTCACTATATCGAGGAACTTGATACGGGTCTATAGGTTGGGTTACTTTCATTCCATAATATTCAAAGGTCATAATTTATTTCTTAATATCTATTATAGCATATTTCTCGTAGGCCTAGTTGATCCGAAATTGATATTTAAAGACTTGGATAAGTTTTAAGCATGTGTTCAATTACCAATTAAGAATTAATGAAAGAAGAAGAAATTAATGAGGTATTATAGCAGCCATAATAAGGAAATGAATATTAGAATGTAAGCACAAAGAATAGAAAACCATAACAGCAAATTCGTTAACTAATTTCAGTAAGATTGCTTACGTCTTCGGGCCTTTGTCTCAGTGGGTGAGGCTTTCTTATTTCTCTTCAATGCTTAAAAAGTACATCAAAAAAGTGTCAAAAGGATTAAAAAATGGTTTGCATGTGTTCTTCTTGACCTCAAGAATCCAACACAACAGATAGTACTGAAAAAGGTTGAGCGTATCTCCTGAAATTCGCCTGCAAAGTTCCCCTCCTCAATGAATTCCCTGCATAAAAATGGCTTTGGCTTTCAAAATATTCAACATTTATATTTTTATGAACCTCTATAATGATACTAAAAACCATTTTTTATATATATGTGGAGTTGGTATCAACCTCCCAACTTTCTCCCAAGATCTGGCCTCAAATCGGGCTCCAGATCCCCCAATAATGGCTAAAATCCATTAAAAACAGGCTGAAAATCAACAAAAAAATCATAATATATGGTTTAAAACCCACTAATGGAAAAAATTAGGGTGTATCCCCCCTTATTAGAGCTCTTGGGAATATGGGGCATGCCATATTTCCAAGCGCTAGGCACTAGCCCCTAACCCTCTGTTCAAGCCCCCAAATCTCGGTTGTATGGCACCGCATACCCTGGTGCTAACCCTCCACGCCTCCAAACAGTCGCTAACTCTTAGTCCTTAGCCATCGGTCACATGGGGTTCCAAATGGCCTTCTGCTAGCCCCATTCGACCAGGGCTTAGCCCTAAATATCCGCAACCATCCAATTTAAAAATATATTATAACATATGGCATAACAAGAACAAATATGCATTTCTAGTTATCCCAAGGGTGTTAGTCTGTTGGCGCAACTGGAGGTCATGGCTTCAAAACTTACGGAGTCACAACAACAACAAAAATTTCTATACAATATTGGAAAATTTTGGGTGCCATGTGGCGCCCTTTCATTGGACCATGTGTCACCTTGTGATTGGACCGTACGATCCAATCAACACCTAGTCAGCATGCATAGTCAGCGGCCACATCAGCTGCCACGTCACCACCATATAGCCATGTCACTTGTCCAGTCATCTACCACATCAGCATCTGTATTTCCCAATCACCCTTCCATGTCAGCATCCATACAACCCAGTCACCCTGCCACGTCATGTACGTACTACCATGTGTCACGTTCGTACACTGCCACGTGTCAGTTCCGTACTGGTCCAACTCAACCCAAAAATGCCAAAACCAAATGACATGTGTCACCTCCTAGTGCTACCACGTGTCCTTGCTGAAATCATGCTAACATCAGCAGTACAGCTTGTTGACTTTGACTAATTTGACTTTTTTCCTATTTGGGAAATCAGTCAAAAAGCGATAACTTTCGTATACGACGTCCATTTATGGTCGGAATCAGCACGACGAGCCGGATGCAATGGATATGGTTTCATCCGATTCTGAGAACTTTTAGTTTTGGGCTTTCCTGGATCTATTTTGGATCATTCCTCCCCACTAAGACCTTTTGGTCCTCCAAAAGGGTATTAACTAGTCATCAAGTGCGAGATAGGCCACCCCACTTGTTCTTTGTCATTAAAATCTATCATGTGCGCCTGTCTCATCAAAATCAATTGCAAAACAACCATGAAAACTAACAACATATTGTTAGCCACTTGTACTCTTTCACATCTTACTGAAGTCGCTACCATCCATGTTGAAAAAATTAGCAACGATAATATCATAAATATGACTGCAAATGAGATAATATGTTTGAATTACTTGCACGACATAAGCTTATCTTGAAGCAAAGTATGATTGAACTTCCATTCTACAACCATCCCATGTTCATGCTTAAGATCAATTGCTTTACTTGGCACAATTATAGGTGTGTTTCTTGCATAAGTTGTCTTCCTTAATTGTTCCATTGTTTGAAGAGATTGATTTGCTTTTATGTGATGAGCATGTACAACATATTCATTGCCTTCTTTAGTTAAGTGATATTGATTATGTTCCCTGTATAATATTGTTGTGTGATCATACAAATAAGGGTTGTCGAAGACCATTCCACATTCATTGAGTGGCACCACATCACATGTTACCTCATCCACAAAATTTGATGAAATTGAAAACTTTAAAGTGCATTTATTTGTTATGTGAAATTTATGATTGTTTCTTATCCATTTAAGTGAGTAAGGTTTATGATGTATCTTAGTTATCAATCCCAATTGTTTAACCACTTCCTCTAAAATCAAGTTTGATTGAGATCCATTATATATCAATGTATCGATCTTAGTATGTTTCATTATCACCCTTATGAGAAACAACTTACTTATAGAATCATATTCATCACCAATTTTACCTGTCAAACCAACTAATGTGATCTTAGTCTCATCACCTGAATCATATCCCAATTATGTTGGTCGTGTTGTTGTTGCAACTGTTTTCCTCCCTTTCCTCTCTTTGAACCACTTTGGTCTCTTCTCTGGATGAAATTTCCAACAATGGTCATCATCGTGCCCTTCTTTCTTGCAGTGCTTGTAAGAGAGCTTATCTTCCTTTCTTGTCATTGAATTTGATTTATTTCCATTCCCCTTCCTTTTTTCCTCATTCCTATAAGACAATTCCCCTAATACACCAACTCTTGTTTTACATGCTTCAATGAATGTTACTTGAACAGAAACCTCATCAAGATTAGTAGGTCCAAAAATAAATACAGTGTTACGAATATGTGCAGGTAAACCTCATATATACTTCATAAGAGTTACTTGGGTAAGTAATGGAATATTCAACATTAATGTCATCTTACGAAATTCATCTATGTATTCTTGCATTGTTTGTCCCTTTCTTAGTTTAAGGCCTTGCCATTCAATTAAAGGCTTCTCTTTATAACCCAAAGGATAAAATTGTTTTCTAAGTGCAAAAACAAAATCTCGCCATGATGGAAATACATTACCAACTTATTGTGTGTCATTTTTCAACTTACTGTGCCACCAGATGAGTGTCGTGCCTACAAGACGAAGCGATGCCAACTTGATTTGAGTTGCCTCACCCTTGATTTGTTGCACATTGCAATAAACTTCCATCTATCTAACCTAGTTATCAATCCTCTCAGCATTGACTTCACCATCATACATGGGAAGTTCAAATTTCACATCAAGATTAAGTAAAGGCATGTCATGTTTATGTTTATGGGAATGTTTTCTTGTGGTGGATTTTGAACTTGTACTTTAAGAAGAAGAATTTGATGGAGAAGAGGGAGGTGAAGGAGGAGGTTTAGAAGGATCCTCTCCTTCTTCACTTTTGTCTTGTTTATAATATTCCCCTTGGAAAGGCCTCTTTTGTTCCAAGTAATCCTCATATAATACCTTTACCATCTCATACATGGTGAATAAAGTCTTTTGCAACTCTATCTCGTTATGAGACATGCCTTATTTCGATGCCATCTCCTCACTTTGAGAAGTCCTCTTTCTTGATCCAATCTTTGGATCCCATTCTATAAGCTCATCTTCACCACGACTCAGCTTTTCCTTGGTAATCATGCAAACTCAAAAACCAACCGTTGACCAGCTCTAATGTCACTTGATATGAAATTGATCTTTAAAGACTTGGCTAAGTTTTAAGCATGTGTTCAATTACCAATTAGTAATTAATGAAAGAATAAGAAATTAATGAGATATTATATCAGCCATAATAAGGAAATTAATATCATAATGTAAGCACAAATAACAACAAACCATAACAGAAAATTTGTTAACGGAGTTCGGCAAGATCGCCTACGTCTCTGGGACTTTGTCTCGGTGGGTGAGGCTTTCTTATTTCTCTTCAATGCTTCAAAAGTATATCAGAAAAATGTCAAAAGGACTACAAATTGGTCTGGCTATGTTCTTCTCGGCCTCAATAATCCAAAACAACTGACAGTACTGAAAAAGGTTGAGTTTAGCTCCCGAAATTAGCCCGCAAAGTTCCCCTCCTCAATGGCTTCCCTGCATAAAAATGGCTTTGGCTTTCAAAATCTTCAGCATTTATCTTGTTATGAACCTCTCTAATGCTTCTAAAAACCCCTGGTTTATATATATGTGGATTTGGTATCAACCTCCCAACTTCCTCCCAAGATCTGGACTCAAATCGAGCTCCAGATCCCCCAATAATGGCTAAAATCCATTAAAAACAGGCTTAAAATCAACAAAAAATCATAATATATGGTTTAAAACCCACTAATGGAAAAACTTAGGGTTCACCCCCACTTCTTTGAGATCTTGGGCATATGGGGCGCACCATATGCCCAAGCGCTAGGAGTTGGCCCCTAACCCTCCATTCAAGCCCCCAAATCTCAGTCGTATGGCACCATGTGCCCTGGTGCTAACCCTCCACACCTGCAAATAGTTGTTAGCTCCTGGTCCTTAGACATCGATCATGTGGCATGCCAAATGGCCTCGTGTTAACCCCCTCCGATCGGGGCTTAGCCCTAAATATCCACAACTATCCAATTTAAAAATATATTATGCCATAGGGCATAACAAGAAACAAATGTGCCTTTATGGTTAGCCCAAGGGTGTTAGTCTTTTGGTGCAACCGAAGGTCATGGGTTTGAAACTTGTGGAGTCGCAACAAATTTTTTTGCCTAGCCAACATTGGAAAAATATAGGGTTCCATGTGGCGCCTTTTGATTGGGCCACATGTCACCCTATGATTGTACCGTACAATCCATTTAGCACCCAGTCAGCATGCACACTCAATGGCCACATCACCGTCGTATAGCCACATCACATGTCCAATCAGTTGCCACATCAGAATTTTTACTGCCCAGTCACCCTGCCACATCAGCTTTCGTATAGCCACGTCACATGTCCAATCAGTCGCCACATCAGAATTTTTACTGCCCAGTCACCCTGCCACGTTAGCTTCTGTACATCCCATTCACCCTTCCACATCATGTACGGACTACCACGTGTCACATCCGTACACTGCCACGTGATAGTTTCGTACTGGTCCAACTTAGCCCGAAAATGCCAAAATCAAGTGACACGTGCCACCTCCTAGTGCTTCCACATGTCCTTATTGATTTCATCATGAGGTCATGATGACATCACCTGTCATATTGTTGACGTCAGTAGTACGACATGTTGACTTTGACCATTTTGACTTTTTGCTTATTTGGGAATTGGTCAGAACGTGATAACTTTCGCATACGGTGTCCATTTGCGAAAACAATTATATGGTCCAAATTAGTGCGACAAGATGGACGCAATGGTGTTGGTTTCATCTAATTCTAAGAACTTTTATTTTTTGGCCTTCCTGGATCCATTTTGGATCACCAGTTGATGCCTAACAAAGATGATTATAGATCATTGTCCCTCATTATTTTGATAACTTCAAAGTCTGCCACTGTTTTGACATCGATCAAATCCACTTCAAAATTTTGTAGCCTACCTACCAAATAGATGTAGTATTGATTCACCATATGCAACTGAATAGAAGAATATACAATTTTTGGCTTACCCATCGCTTCCCAAGTTTTCCTTGGCAAAATATTGACATCAGAACCTAAGTCCAGCACAACATCCTTGATCTCGTAGTCATTAATGTGGACACTCAACCATAATTCCCTCCTGGTTATCCTCTTCCTTCTTTGTATCTTACTTGTGTTCCTTACTGGAAGGTTAGCAGCAATGGACTCTTTCAAAAAAAAATCAATTCCCAAGGCCCTTTTGAGTGTGTTCTACAACTTTCTAGTAAGTTGTTCATCATCCAAAATGTCAAAAAATAATTGAAACCGCATATCAACAAACTTATGTGACTTACCCAGAGCCTCCATCTGAGTAAGTGATTCTCCAATGACTCTTGGTTGGTGATTATTTGTCTTAGAAATTGGTTCTGCAACCTCAGGAATTGTAGAACTAGATAGTTTTTTGAACATCTCCATTACATCTTTGAAAAAATCGTTCTACCTCACAGGGTCATGCTTGGTATTCTTAGGTACAACCTTTTGGATTTTGATCTGATTAGGACTTTCAAGATCAGCACCAGTCTTATTTCCTCCTCTAGTGACAACATTAATATTGGGCTTTTTTCCCTCAACTCCAAATCTAGTTTCATAATTGATCAAATTAGCCCCTCTTTGCCTTGCATGGTCTTCCCACTTTGCAATCAAATCAAGACAATCTTCGATGGAGTGGGTATCATTTCTACAATATGCACACCATGGTCTTCATGGAAGTGGACAATATCTTGGAATATGCCCTTTCTCATCATAGTTATAGAAACATCCTGGTCCCCTTCCACCAATTCGTCCACCTCTGAAATTTCCTCCCCCTCGTCAGCCTCCTTAAAACCCTTGAGGAGTTTCATTGACTCTAAATGTGAAATGATATAATATGTCGGTGAGAGTATTTGGAGCTCTACATTGGTTGGTATAATGAGTAGGGGACCCATAGAATTCACAATATATTGCATTTGGAATAGAGGTTTACTTTTGTATAATTGGGAAGTTCCTAGGGTAGTGTCCATGACTTCTACAGATCTCGTAATACTCATTTCTCTGGCCTCCTTGATTATTCGGGAAAGCATGGTATTGAAAAGGACCGTGAAATGGCCCTGCAACGGCGACTTGAGCCGCTCCTCCTGATGGGCCTACTAGTGGAGGCACCATTAGTTGAGTGAGGGGTTCTAAACCCCTCAATCTAGGGAATTTGGTTGCTATATGACCTTTGATATAACAACCAATGCACCATACATGTGGTTGTCCTGCTCTAGGAAGGGTCAATTATTGTATCTTTTCAATAAGTTGGAGATATGTCCTTGCAGTTTCACGATATTATGATCTTTAGGTGGTCTCATCACTCTCAAGTTTCCAAGATAGCCTTCCATAGCCTCAACATTCATGACTTGTTGCAATGCCTCTCCCAAAGTAGTTATCCTTTGTTGATTCAATGGGATACAGGTTAATGGCTACAGCCCCTGAATAAACCATTCTCTCTAGTGATCTTCGTGGATGGGATTTTCTAATTTCTCTATCACATCCTTAAATATTTGGTGATATTCCCACGCGGACTCATCATCTCTTTGTTTTATCTCTTGCAACTTGGATAGAGCTTGTTTCTCGAACTAAGGTAAGAGAAATTATGTTATAAACGTATGCTTCATATGGGTTAAAGAGAAAGGTTTCCCTTGATTATTCTCTAACTCGATATATTTCATGTACCATTTTAGAGCTCGACCCCTCAAAGTAGTTTGGAATTCAACCAATTTTTTTGTGTCTAGACTTCCAAGAGACCTCTAAATGGCTTCACAAAGAAACTAGTGTTTCTCAACGTCCTCATCTACTTTACCCCAAAATTCTAGGTATTGAGTAAGAAATCATGCGTGTTGATTTGGCATTGATGGACTATGAGACCCTATTAATATGAACTCTGAAGGTCCTAGTTGTGATATTATTGAAACAATTTCCACACTACTTCTACTACTACTACTTGAACTTGTTGGACTACAAGGGTTAGAAACAACAAAAACTATAGAAATATTGATTGAAGAATTTACCAGATTTTTAGATGGCACTGGGGGAATAGGTGACTCGGGGTTGGGGCCTTTACCTATAGAGAGAAGTTATTTGATATGGGGGTCGTGTTTTCTTGCAAGGTTCCTTCTACCTCATGATGTAGTCCAGTGTTATCTAGCATCGTGGGGTCCATATCTCTCGCAACTCCCTCTAAAGTATCGATTGAGTATTCTTCTTCAGTTACGAAGGCTATCTTTACTTATTCATTTGTCTCTCCTAATATTCCCTTCTCTTATTTGTCTCCTACAAAATCTTCACCACTCTCCATAAAAAAAAAATCAACCATCGTTTGGCTATCCTTCAATGTCTTTGCAACTCTCACAATATCTCCAATTATTTTCTTCGACTACCATCACAATCAAACTCCTTTGGTGATTGATTAGGTCTCTTCATTACCTTTCTCATATAGTTCTGCCAACTATTTTCAGCAGCCTCATCCCTCCTTAGACCTCATTCATTTCTTTTAGTTTTCTCTCATCATCCCCCCATCTCTATAAACTCCTTCTTTATGGACTCATGACCCTCCTGCAAACCACATCCCCCCCAAGTGCATGGTTTTAAGCTACCATCTCAACTAAGGGAACAGATAAAATATCTTCTTTTGTTAACAAAATCTTGATCCAGAGAGGGATTTCCTACAACAATATTCATCTGTCTCCTTCATGGAATACATCTTCTGCTTTTGAAAATGATTGTTGATTCTCCGTGGCAAAGTCGATAATATATCCTTTCAGGGTAGTTTGCACCTACAAGTCCACAACACGAGAGATATGATGACACAATCGGTGAAGATATGTTAAATTATCAAACGTGCAATTATATATTCTTTTGACTTGATCTTTATATTCTAGATCTTCTTGTATCCTCTCTAGCCACCGAAATACCTCTTCAAGGAATCGAATCCAAAAGATATCATACTGGTCACTCACGGGTTCTGAATAAAAGATATCTCTCTTCACAACCCTAAAACTTTTGTGTTGTAACTTGTCTTCTTGTTATATAAACTCGTTGCACCATATTTCCCACCAATTCTCAACATCATGTTTGAATATCCCATAAGGCATCCTCTAAAGACTCACTTTAAATCTCAAGGTATTGACAATGGAACCATTTGTTGGCGCAATATTGGAGACCGAGGTTCTCGGAGATTACCAACAAAGGATATTGTTGTAGTCTAGCAACACTCGAATATCCAACCTTCCACAAGGGAAGTAGGTCTCACCTAAAGTGCATCTGAGACATGTGTGATGAAGTGAGTCATAAAGAATGCATCATCAAAATTAAAATAACCATATCCAGATCCATACATCAATAATCAAAGACATACATAAACAGTAATTAAATGTTAATGCACATGATAGAAGGAGATGTGAAACATAGAAATCATAGATACATGCACGGTACATCAAAATTTAAAGGCTCTAATAGTCTCTTATATTAGCTACATATTAAAATAGTCATACACGGAGTTCATCCATCGTAAAGTAGTTTACACAGTAGAAGCTAGTCCCATATACCCATTACAGAGTTTGAGCATCTACGTAAACACAACGACATCCAAGAACCCTTTACAATAGCTCTAAAAACTGACTCAATACTAGTAGTGATAATAATAATAAGCCTGTGGCAGCAATGGTAACCGTAACAACATCCCTCTTCCCATTACATAGCTCCCTAGTTATATTTTCCTTTGGGCAATTCTTAGATTCTTGATTTCATTGTTTTTCTAGCCAATCTTGATTCTTCTATCTTTTCCTTGCATGCACTCAAAGCTCTTGGCTCTTTCCACTCCTCATCCAGCTGGTACATGATATGTTTTCACTTTTGGTACACTTTTCAATTATCTTCCATCTCATCTAACTTCTTTCCGCCACTTCAAGTCTTTCGTTCAGCTACTACATTTTCCACAAAACTGTAGCATTTCCACAAAATGGACACTTCTCAAAACGAAGGGCCCAACAGACCCCACTGAGTTGCAACACTAAGCCTTCTTTGTCATTTACAAGTATATGAACTTGCATGGTAGAGCCTACTCATCATGGGTTCCCTATTTAGTGCCTTATTTTCCATTTTGGCATCCATGTTGAAGTTTTCCATAGGATTGGGAGTGATCTTATCCCACTATGAATTTGTGTTGAAGATGCATGACTTATTCTCGGTCTTTTTCTGGACATCCCCCATAGGGATCCCACATTTTTTTTCATTTCAATATGTATTGTTGCATCACATACCACTGCTTGCACTTTTGAGCCTAATACCCACTACAATTTTCCATTTTCTACTTACTATTTATGCATTCTCTTCAGCTACTCAACTTTGCATCTATTGCTTCAACATATCGAAACCCTTATTCCTAGAAGAAAACTTTTGATGAGTTTCAATTTCCTACACATCCTTCCTATATATTGTATAGGTGTGTTATGTGCACTCGAAATGGTTGATTTCCCCACGACATTCATTTCCTCCATTGTATCATGCATTCTTTTATTATTTTTTATGCTTTTATAACATGAAAAAGACACAAAAATAAAATATTTAAAAAAATGAGTTGGGGGGGAGAATCAAGATCTTTAATTTTTATGGTAGTAGTCTTAGTTATGTCACCCTTGAACAAAGCACCAAGTATTGAGTCTTCTGCTTGACAAGTTGGTTTTTAGTATTTCCTTAGGAGTCAAACCTTGATCTTTGAGTGTTCACTCCTCTGATTGGTTACTCTTCCAATCGCTATGGAGAATTTGTTGATGCCTCTTGTGTCGCAGACTTATATCATCATTCATTATTACATCATATGTTTCCCAATTAACCATTGTGTCATGATTGTGTTCAAGGCTTGTCTTTAGCCTATGTTGACCATTCCTTAGAATTCTTGAATATCCATGTCAGCCTTCTCGGTTGTCAATTTATTCTCGGTCACATTAGTATCATTGTTATTTACTCGTGCTATTGGAGAAGTTCCTCATTGACTTCTCATTGGTAGGTCATCTCTTACCAACTATGACACAGTGATTTAAGATATTGACCTAGAGTTGGTAGCACGTTGGGCCTAGTGTCATGATTGGTAGGTTACCTTGTGCTCATCACATGGCATTTCCTCAATGGTCACTAATTGAGTGGTTTCCCATGTTTATTAGTATAAATTTACAAATTCACTATGTTTTGAAACATTTCGTCAATGTTTCAGACCTATGATGTGTAGTCCATAATCAGGATTGATGGACTGGATATCGTAGGTTTGAAATGTCAACGAAATGTTTCTAAACATGGTGAATCCAAAAATTTATACTAATAAACTAACACAATGTGGAAACCTTAAAGCATTGGTTTCCCATGTATTATGTTAGTCTCTAACTTTGCTAATGACTGTTGAGTTATTCTCCTCCATACCTTGTCTATTCCTAGCATTATTTTGCACTTTGCTTTCTATGCTTCTACAGTGTTAAATTGAGGTTGTTTTGTGTGTTTTGTGTGTTAGTTACCATGTTTCAGTTTGATTAAAGTAGAATTAGATGGTTTAGAATCTCTCCATCAAATTACAAGTCCTTTTCCCTTTTTAAATTTGAATTCTGGCTTATGGAAAAGGGCGCTACAAGAATAGCGTTATTACTGTAGCGCTAAGAAAAATCATCATTTTCCATGTGCCACTTCACGAAATCATGTCAGAAGACACCTGAGATATTATCCTAAATGTCAGCATGATTCATGATTAAAAATCCAATTGTGTCCTCAGTATTATATTCACTTGAAGAGATCGGGTTTGTACTCATCCATCCTAAAATCATATCACAAGGTTGTTAGTTTTATGATTTTATTGCTGACAGATTACACCTGAAATATTTCATTATAACTTTGCAGGTCACCAACAGTCATACACAACATTTTTAGAAGATTTGTGTTTTTTGCTAACAGAAACCCTAGACAGACTCTGAAAGTCTGTAACCTGCATTATGGCGCCTAAGAAGAGAGGGAAAATTTCCCAACTAGAACTAGAGGGCGTTGATTTTATTGAAGCTTACCTAGAGATTTTGGAGAGGTTCAAAAGAGCAGGATGGTTTATTTTTTGCTCAATGCTACAAGGCTATCATGAGGGAATTTCTTTGATATTTTCTTAGAAAATTGATGACACAACAGAAAGTGCAGGGGAGAAAAAGGGACAATCACCTATGACTTCTTCATGCAAAAGGAAAAAGGTCAAATTAGATCCTTAAGATGATATGATACTATGGAAGAATAGCAAAAGGATGGGAAGTGCAAATAGGTAGAAGATCACCCCATGAAGCATGTAACCAGAGATTCCAAAAAACTAAGTATAAAGTCAAAAATCTTACCCAAATCATCTCTAAAAAAGGGTTAATCAACAGATCTTGAAAATAATCCATTTGAGGCTGAGATCAAATCATAATTTGATTGTTTCCTAGAGATAGAGCTAAAGATTATCAGGGGATTAAAATGTAAGATAATGTTGAAGCAGAGGAGGTTAATGGCAGTTCATATTATAAGTATTATAAGCATGATTTCAAAGTCAAAATCCCTAGGTTCTCTATTGATTTGAATCAGTCTGCTCCAGTTGAAAAACATTTATATTTCAGAATGAAAATAAGGGATGAAAATGACAAGGTGAAAGAATTAAAAGCTACAATCAGGCCACCAAAGCACAGAAAAAGAAGAAAAAAACAGAGGAAGAGTTGGACATTCACACCCATGATGAATTTTCTTGTTCCAAATGATGATCATGGAGACAAAAAAGGAATCCATATCAGAGAATCAAGAAAAAAGAAGAAAGACGTAAATCAAATATAGACAATACTATGTTTTTTCCTTGTTTTAGTCTTTATCTTCAAGTGCAGTTTCTGAAATTATGGAGATGAATTGTTTGAAAAAAAAAGAGGTTTTTGTTGGGAATGTGTCCCTTCAAAACACCTCTCTCAGTTATTACACAACTATCACAGTTTAAGAGGTTAAAATATATATTTGAGGCCTATTTTTCATATATTTCACAATAAATGATTTCCTATTTTAGTGACCAATTTTTAGCGAGGTTTCAAAGCATCTGGAGATGAATTTTTTGAAACCAAAATACATTTTTATTGCGAACGGGCCCCTTCACAAAAACCTCTCTCTGTTTTTACACAGCTATCGCAGTTTGGGAGAGACAAAGATATTTTTGGACCCTATGTTTCAGGAATTTACCAGATTTATTTTACTAAAAAATCTCATGGACAACAGTTGATAAGCCACCTCATAAATTTGACTTGGAGATCAGATCTGATCTCCTCGATTATTTTAAACAAGAAACTAAATATATATGAGGAGGTTTTCAGATCCATTTCTTTTGGATCTTGATAAATATGTATTATTTCTATATAAATAGGGTAGAAGGAGAAGTTATAAGGGGGATGGGTTGGGAACCATTATCCAACTTTGAAGAACACTCTATTGTAAAGAAAAACATATATTTCAATTGGTACTAAATGCTAAAGGAAATCTGATGGTTATATTTCTAATTCTTGTCTATTTTTCTATCTTTTTCCTACTTGAATTCATGTTAATATTATGCAATGCATATGATGTATCGTGTTTATGAGTAAGCCAGTGAAAACTTTATTGATCGTTTGTTCATAATAAGATGTGCTTTCAAGTATTTTTCTCTTGTGTCTTAAATGATATTTAGGATCAATAGTTTCATGTGTGAGTGGAAAAATTGAAAACTTACATATTTCCCCTTTCTTTATATTGCTCTTGACATCTGATCCATTAGATTGACTACCATTTACCAAGCCATTGAGATATGTTTTTACTCTTGCATGTTTGAGACAGACTTTTCACATTATCCTTAACCCAACCTTCAACCAGTTCAAAACCTAAATGCAAAATTTACCCATAAAACTATTGCAATAACTTGATGATGCCCTAGCTTGCCCTCTCACAGTCAAGTGAAACTTTAGGGACTAACATATTCAATGGAAAGACCTGGTACTCTCAGCAAGCCAAGACGTCAAGTCTGGTTTTTTGGTCAAATCTAGGGTTGACCAAGTCAAGGCAACCATAACTTACTCTATGAAGTCATAAAATAAGTTATATGGGGCTTCAAACTTCTGAGCGTGGAAGACAAGGATTGACCTCATCCTTGACAAGAATAAAGTGTTGGATATCATGAAAGGAAATATCGTGGAACTAGAGTTTGAAGAAGGAAAAGAGAAGGAACCGCAGAACATTGCAGTTATGGAGAAGTTCAAAGATAGTGGCATCAATGCCATGAGTATCATAGTGGACTCCATAAAATACCACTTGATACCCTACATATCCCATCTTGACTCATCTAAGAAGATGTATGATGCCCTAACAAACCTCTTCTCAGTCAGAAACATTGGACAAGTAATGAGTCTGAAGAATGAGCTCTGTGACATGAAGATGAATGATGATGACAACATAACATCATGCTTTGTGAGAATATCTCAGTTAAGAGATCAACTACAAGCTATTGAAGAGATCATTTCAGAGAAGGAATTGGTAAACATAGTACTCAATGGTCTTCCCAAGACATGGGATGCATTTGCCGCAAGCATGAACACAAGGAAGGAGTATCCTACATTTGAAGAACTTTGGACTTGTTATGCACAAGAAGAATCAAGGATCGGTGCAAAAGAGAAACCCCAAAAGAAGTACGATGATCAAGCCTTCACAACAAGCTTCAAGGATTTCATGAACAAAAAGAACTTTGGCTCCAGGAAGAAACCAAATCAAGAGAAAGATATTTCAAGAATACAATGCTTCAATTGTTGAAAGTATGGTCACCACAAGAATCATTGTCCTGAGCTAAAGAAAAGGGAGGAGACACATGAAGCATCAGTTGCCGAAGAAAAGGAACCTACAAAGAAGACTAAGCAGGATGAAACCGACTTTTTCTTCTAAGACAAGGTAACAATACTCCTCATAGTTCTTGTATATACCATGTTTTTTGTACATATTTTTCATATATGTTTCTTAGAAGATAATATGTTCAAAGAGAAACTATACCTATGGAATAACAACAAGATAAGTATTGCTATCACAATGACTACAAGTCAGGCAATACACATGAAAGGATGAAGTACATCAACAACCCCTTGTAAAAATTCATGTGGAAGCTATTACGTAAGTAACAGCTGCAAGATAAGTTGAAATCAGAATCAATCTTGAAGAAACCCAAAAGAAGTAAAGACAGAAAGAAGTCAGCAATCAAGAGGAAATTGGAAAAATATTTGTGACACTTTGCAGAAGGCAATAAGGATGCATACGGAAGCGTGGACCCTCCTATATGGAGGGAGCCGATTATATTTCCAAAAGAAGAGAATGCATTCATGCATGAATCAAGGATTAGGAGGGAGATAATCCTAAATCCTATGATCCATTGAAGATGATGAAGTAGTAGCCATGAAAAGCAATACGTGTTAAGTTTGACTTTAGAAGAAGTCTTCTCCGGAAAAAGAATCCTCAAAAGTATCCCTGGTTGTCCATCCACATCCATGATCCTATGATGAAAGGAAGAAGATGGAATCCTCAGGGCATAGAATCTATAGAAAACTCCATGAAAGAAAAAGTGAAAGAAAAACATGAGGAAGAACATGAAGATTCCAAGAGAGAAAGAAAAGACAAAACAACCAGTCATTGTATCGAGAATCACAAGAATATCAGCCTGATATGAACTCACTAAAATAAATCAAGCATAGGAACTGAAAGTTGTGATGATGAACAGTGTATGGAAGACTTATGAATGAAATCATTGCGAGATCCAGAACTAGAAGTTCGCCCAGATGGAGGGAGAAGACTATGATGATTGTTTGTTCCAAGTAAACCAGACATACCTCTACATGAGCCATTATATTGTCTGCAATATCCATGGGTTGAAGTTTACATCAGATGAATGAAAAGACTATTCTCCAGAATAATTGAACAAAGAGTGTATAAATACCAACCTCAAGGATTTGAGGTATACCAGAAAGAGACCCTTGTATGTATATGAAAGAAGACAACTTGGTAGAGAACCTCCAATACACAACATAAGCATGGTGAAAATTTTCTATATTATATCATAATGGTTACTCAGAACTCAAAAATGATGGATTGTCAATCCATGAAAAAGATCTCATGATGACATAAGAAGTGCCACATGGATATGTTCCAGTTTGATCCTTGCCACGGTGTTATGAGCTAGCAGGGAACAAAAGAGTTGAATTCAACTATGATATACTGTAATGATCAAAGTTATATGAAGCCTTCAGAGAAAACGAGTGTTCCAGAAAGACCGAAGTACATTGAGATCAAGCATTATATTCTCCATGATGAAGTCTAGAAAAGATAAGTGGTTCTCCAATATATATATCTCCACAGATGAGCAGATAAGCAGACATTTTGGTAAAGCCTCTATTCAAGATGAAAGAGTTTGTGTACTCAAGTTGGAGATCATGGAGACGACTTCCTTATTGAAAAAGGAAGAGATGACTCCCAGGTTGGGAGGGAGCATTGATGTGTTATTGAATTATGGGAAGTCATTTTTTAGTTTGAAAAATGGTCCAGGATGAGCAGTTCCTTTCCAATTTGGAAAGTGGTTTGAGATTTCTGACGGACAGTCATTTTCCAGTTCAGAAAATGGTCCAGATCAAACAAACATTTTTGTAATGAAAATGGTTTGATGGATTGTTGAGCAGTTTCGAAGAATGATCTATTTTGGAGGTTGGTGCAGGACAGTCATTTCCTTAGGAAATGGCCCAGACAGTCATTCCCTAGGGAATATTCATTCTCTTCGGGTTTCACTTTGTTTAGTACCAGAGGAATGGTCGAGATAGGTGAATGGTCTAGGTTCAGCAATCAGGGACAGGCATTCCCTAGGGCAGATTCATTCTCTCTAGGTTTCACTTTGTTTAATGTCGGAGGAATGGCCGAGATAGGTGAATGGTCCAGGCTCATAAATCAGGACAGTTATTATTCCTTGCTTGAGAAGAATAGTCCAGATAGCTCATCATTGATGTTCTACCTTCTGAGGGAAGATACTCTTCCAGACCTCACAAATGTGAGTGGAAGAATGGCCCAGATGATTCAGTTTATATCATAACAATGTTTTCTGTGCAGGTTGATATCAGATGATTGTTATGGAGATTGTATGTCTCTAGACAGTAGATATATACTACTGTGGTGGATGTGTTCCACTGATTGTGACTATACGTCATTAATCAAGTATCTGTGTGCTACTTGGTGTGGCAGTGTACCACTGGATTGTAGTTGTTTACTACTATGGATAGATACAGTTTTGTTATATTGAATGACATTGTTCTGATTTTCCTTGAATATATCAGTAGTGTTGGAAATGATTATCAACTAGATGGATGATCAATGGATAGAGATTTCTCAGACGGAAAATGGTTCAGGACATTTATTCTTCTAGGACATATGACCAAATTAGAAGAAGGGATCTTGTGTCACTTTGTGGAGTGAGTGACTTATCCAGCATCATGTCTGATTACTCAGATGGATTATGGTTTCGAGAGATGATGCAACTGATGACACTGATAGTAATGATGGTGATCATGATCTAGTCATGAGATAGTCTATATGACTATGTTGATGCTACCAGGTGAATGGTATGTTTGTGCTCAAGACCATTACCTTCAATACCTCCCTAGCTAGGTGGGAGTGTTTATATTATGGTAGTTGGGGGAGGTATTTACCTCCACGTGTAAAAATGACGAGAATAGAATATTTCGGGAAGCAAGAAGAAACCCTAATTAGTTGGCTAATAACCCTAGAAGACAATTCATATCAAGAGGATAACGTGCATTAGGTTATTAGCCTCCAAGAGAAGAATTCGACTAAAGGAAATATTATATATTAAGTAAATAGGCACCTAGAATGAGAAGTCGGTCCTAGCAATTTTCCAGATTTAGTATAAATACAAGAGGCCAGTCTTCATTCTGGCAGGCATTCTCAAAACTGCAGAAGCAACACTTGTGTGCACTACAATTGGCCAGTTTGTATGCAAGTTTGGAGGAGAGTTGTCGTTGTAGTTGTTGCAGCTAGCAGATTTCAGTTTTGTCTTGGACTATCTCTTGGTTATGGTTTGGATTCTCTTATCAGCTCTTGCTTAGTGCACTATCCTTGGAGAAAGGTGTGCCACCCTTTGTTTGGCTATCTATCCTAGGGTTTGCTTCTGGAATGATTCTGTGTCAAGGATAAGGTGCTTGGGGGTGGCTTTGGCCTATGGTTGGGTGACAATAGTGATATTATCTATGGTTAAACGAGAACATCCATCATATTCTCACAATACCATGTTGATATTTTACTACTCTACTCAACACCTAGTAGTTAGCTCAAAATAAAAATCACTTTATCTACTAAAATCATAGCTAAGTAATCAACTAAACATGCAGCGTAAAGATAAACAAGGAAACCAAATCAAGCACATATAAACATTGATATTTTCAGTTATAAACCCTTGGAAAAACCCCAGAGGGAAAACTAGTCCAATGATGTTTTTATTAAGGTCAAATCAAGGCTCTTGTAATAGGGAAAATAACCCACTAAGAGAATTGTACACTACAAACAAACCTGGAAACTCTTGTGTTGTTGTACAACCATGTGCCAACATGTTTCCTGAGGCATACGTGATTCAACCCACTGTGAACCACACATATATGCGACTGTATACACTTTGAATCGTGTATGTGTATGGAAAACTCATATGGTAAGCTTTGTACGATATAATTCTTCCCTGTGGATTATGTCCTTTGAAACACACCTATCACTGCCTCTTCTCTCTCTCCTCCTTGAACTGTATGACCTCTAGATGGAATTCCTTCTCCACCTATCCAAGATATTGAATCATGGTCCTTTGTGATCCAACCCTCTGATCATCACTTGGATGAAATATCTTCACCCAACCTATGATATCTCCTCACTCTAGTGTAATAAAAAGTCCTTCTTTTCTCCTACACTCCTCACACTAGAAAATGTCCCTCTTTTCTATCCTCAACCTTGGTCTCTCAACAAATTCTCTCGACCTCAACCTTTCATAAAAAGTCTCTCACTTTGATCTCTCATCAAATTCCTGACTATGGCGACTGCCTCAACAAAAGTCTTTGACTTTGATATCCTATCAAAAGTGGCATCCTCCTTCTCCTAGCCTTTCTTTTATAATCATGAGTTACAATATATTTCTAATCTACAAAGTGATCTATGGTTGAGATTACTTCTCACACTCACTTAAGATTTATATTACATGTTTCATGCTAAGCATGTTCCTTAAATAACTCAATTACTAATAAAAATGTTTTTACTTAAATTTATTCTTGTTAACTAAACTAAACTCACACTAGGGTTTTAACGAATTCCACATGCTAGACACAAGAAAATGTGGAAGTACATGTCCAATGCTACCACAAACATCAACACTCCCTCTCAGTGAGAAAGGTACTTCTCCCACCTAGACTTGGCTCTATCTTCACTATCAAATATGCTACCATGATTTCTCTCCAATATACCTGATTGGTTTCTCCCTCTGACACAGAATTTATCCCTACCATGATGTTTTGAGTTGTCTATGAAAACTCACTTCCTATGAACATGATCCTATAATTCTCCTACTCCTAATCATCCTGCATGTCCATCTCATACCATGACTCCTTCTTAACATACTTGGAAGGCTATTCCTTTCCACCTGAACCTGAAGGTTGAATCCCTCTGAGTTTCTCAACCTTTGGAGCTACTTGGTCCCTATTCTCGGCACTCTGCTACTTGCCACTACCTGGATAGGTTATCCCTTTATCCTATATAAGTTTCTCTCTCTAACTCCAAAGACAATTTATTTTTGTGAGCTATATCCTTTAGGAATAAAGAGCACTTGTCCATATCATAATAGGACATCATGGCCCTTATTCTCAATCACTAAGACTGAGATCACACTCTACTTGATTTTTGGTACCCATAGCACATCCTTCACTCTCAAAAAAACCTCCTGACTCCATCTAAATTGCCATTGTTCCATATCCCTTCACTGCATGCTTGATCCCCATACCAATTTCCACATGCATCTCTAAGTCAGAATCTATGAAACTCTCGAACACCTATCATGATCTTGTCATATGACTCATGGATCCACTATCTATCAACCATGCACCATATGATATAGTGCCCAAGGAAGTCAGGGAAACAAGAAACAATTTTTTTTGTTCAAACTTCTTGGAAAAATCATCCATTTGAGTCTTTTCCAACGCAATTACATCTATTTTCATTTCATTCCCCCCCTTTTTCTTGAGCGTACATTCCCCTGCATAATATACAAAATTGTGATATGCAAATCACGTGACTTTTCTCATGTCCTTCTTCTTCTTTCCATATTGAGTAATAGACTCTCCACTCGAAATATTCTTCAGCGTTCCCTTCCTTACCTAGCTAGAAAGAGCAAGGTTCTCATCATGTCTACTCTTCAAACCATCCATGGACTTTAACTGAGTCTCCTCTTCAATAAAATTAGGCCATAGTCTATCAAAACCTGGCACTATCTCTCGTGCACATAGCCCCTGCACAAAATTTCCCAAGACTTGCGAAGATCTCTCAATGCTACATTCACCAAATCATCATCTTGTATTGTCTCGCCAATGGATGCAAGTTGAACTTAGATATGTGTAAGCTTCATAAGATAGTTCACAACCATGTCCTCACTAGACATCTTGACAACTTGAATTTGGTGCTTCAAATGTAGCAACCTGCATCTATTTTTGTTTTGGTATAGACTCACAAAAGCATCATACATTTCATTGAATATTTCTTCTCACCAATGTGTGGAATCAAGTGATCCTTTATAGATTCTAGCAACACCCTCTTGGCCTTAAATTCCTTCTTCTTGTGAGCTTCCAATTCATGCATATTAGTAGGACTTGCAACTAGAGCCTCAACATACTCTTCGAGGTCATTCTCCTCCAACAGAAGAAGAACCATTTCCTTCCATGTTTGGAAGTTGTTTGCCCCTTCCAACCTATCCCCAATATTCAATGTGTTCACCATCTCCAAGATCTGATCTGATAACCCTTTGTTGAAACTTTCTATGTACTATTGTTTCCCTGAAATATGTGCTTTGATAACCCTTGATGGTTATCAACCTGATAATATATTTCCTCTTGATTTACTCTCTTTAGATACTAGGCTCCCTCTTTCCTTCAAAGTCTCGTCTCTAATACCATGTTGATTTTCTAATGGATTCAACCCTTGGTATGCATTAATACCATGTTGATCTTTTACACTCTACTCAACACCCAGAATTTAGCTCTAATACCATGTTGATTTTCCAACAGATTCAACCCTTTGTATGCATTAATACCATGTTGATCTTTTACACTCTCACCTCGACACCATGAAATAACATATGTCACAATCCCTAGTCAATGTGGAGGAGAAATATATTGTATGAAGGTCCAAATATTATGTGCACATGAATTAATTATTAATATTCATGAAAAGGAAATTAATTTATGTGAGAATCCACCTCAAATTTGGTTTCCTATTTTTTAGGGGAGGTTGAGGATCTCATGGAAGGTTGAAATACTTCCTCCTTAAAATCCTTGAGAGATATTTCCTCCCTAAAATCCTTAAGAGATATTTCCTCCATAAATATCTTGGAGATCCCATTTTAGTGGATATGATGAGTGATCCTCTCCATGTTTGTTAAGCCTCCAAATCCTATATAATGAGGGCTTTCCATGGAGAAAATAAAGAACGTAAATCTTTAGGATATCAAACCTATGATTTTGGGATATTTGTGCAAGGGATGGATGAGGAGAACTTGGGGAAGCTGCTACAACTGCATCTACAGTATGTAAGTATTTATTTAAGAGTTCTCATTAATATATTGCTTGGCATGTTTCCTTCTAACCTATGTCTCTTTCCGTATGTTTGTCTTATAGATGGATTTGATTGGACTAATATTATAGAGTATAGTAGGAGTTCTTTGTCCTGTTTTCCATTGCATTTCAAGTGTCAAACAGTGCTAAGGAGCTCGGAGATCAAGCTCAAGTTGGAGCAGCGAGGAAAAACATCGGAATAAGATTCATCACAGTTTCTTACTTCTCCTCCTCTTTACGATTAGTTAGTTATATTAAAAGGAATGGTAGTGTCCATTTGCACTTTTTTGTCTTGGTATAGGGGTCTAGGATCTAAGAGGATATTCATTTGTCCGCAGGGGAATTTTCCTACAACAACCATTTATGGGAAAACACTTTGATATAGAAGAACACATCCAAATATCAAAAAAGTGCCTTCATCTATCACATTCATCGTCAATTTTACATATGTAACTTATTAACTAGTCATATTCTTTACTCATGAATTAAAAGTGTTTGATATAGTGAATAACAAGGGTAGTTGTAAAGCAGAAAGTCCTTACCTTAATTTTTTAAGGCATGAGCCCAGACACGTGGAAAAGAAGTTCAATGTGTTACAGGGAGGATGTGAATCATGCATTGGACCGTGTGACCATAATCATGACGGCTAGCATGCAGATGAAGCCCACCATATTATATTTGAAGTGCTTGTTTCAAGGTATATGTAACACGCATAACACACAGCATGAGAATCACAAAATGTGTGGCAGAGGATGCAGAGACGAGATAGAGATCATTATAGATCCAAATCCATCTAATCAAGTTTTAGTTGGACCATGTCTAATTTGATAGGCAGATCGATATCCAAAACCTATAGTTGGACCATGTCTAATTTGATAGGCGGATCCATAGTCGTAACCTATAGAGACTAAGCTAATTGCATATAGTGTAATTAGACTGAGCTAATTCAATAAGTGTATATTAATATAGTTTTTATTATATTTATACTTCTATATATTTTAAATATTAGATATTAAATTAATATGATTAAAATTTTGTAATAAAATAACTTAACTGCTTTGAAAAAAGGGGCATAAAAGTAAATTTAAAATATTTTTGAAACGTGTATATGGTTTGATGGAAAGTAACCATGGGGACGTGGTATTACAGAGAGGGTAACCATCGCGACGTCTCATTGCATTTTAGAGAGGGAAATATATCATCATGTGAAGTGGGCAGGTGACTGAGAATGCATAATGTGCATTGATTTCTATCAAGTTTCTGGGTTGTAAAAGGAATATGTTTAAACTCTTAGCCAACATTTTCAATCTCCCATTTATGCTTAGAGAGTAGCATGAAATGCACCTGGTTTCTGCTTTTCATGGACGTTGTTTCGTACTGAAAGTAATAGACTATTTCATCTGTTGATTTACCGGTGTTCCATCCATATTTCACAAAACAAGAGAATCTAAATTTATTTATTTTTACCGTTTGATTTCAAAAATAGTAAAACAAATAGGATTTGGTTAGTCTCTTTGTCGAAATATTATCTTTTAGCATTTAAAGTTGAATTATTACAAGAAATTTGTGATACATTTCAAAAAAAAAAATATTATATTGTCATATTTTTGCATATTATGTTTCTTATAATTATATTAGCATTCTATTGTGGTTTTTTTATTCTCATTATATATATATATATATATATATATATATATATATATATATATATATATATATATATATATATATATATAATGTAATTGACCTTGAATTTTAGCTTTCATATTTATAAATTGTAAAACCATTTCAATAAGTCCCATATAGATTTTGAGATTTTGTTTGTTTTTAGGAGACAAATTGTCCATATAAATCAATAGACTACATCATTCATGTGAATCTAACTACATCTTTACTTACATGAACTCTCGATGCAACCACGACTGCAATTGAAATTTAAGATACCTCTAAACATGTCTCGAAAAATATTGATATTGCACACTTGTGCAGGTGGATCTCTAAGAATCCATATTCACAGCATCGGATAGATAAAAGACCTCACAAACAATGTAGCTTTAATGAATGTGAGATCAAAATACATTAATATGCAAAAAAAATTGACCCTGAATTGTGCAACCAACCATAACTAAATAATCCTTTAATATCACTTATGATTTGGTGGTATGATATCAGGTTTGTTGTGATACTATAGCTTTATTTCTGTCTCAATAGTGTGCTATCCAATGCATTCTCTCGCAAAATATATCATAATATAAGCATCGGGTACGATGGTTATGATTATCCTTCTTTTTATTTTCTGTTTACTATCTACTGATATAAAGTTAACTCAATCTATGGTGAGAACGTATATATATGTTCCTATCAATTATGTGTGGTAAGTACAGAGCGCAACAGCTAGAATCCATTTTTCTTGCTCACATGCCCAATTATTTCATTTTTTCCAGATTTAGAATACCATCTTCCTCAATCCACTTAAACTTGAATGAGTTTTAACACTTGTTTTTAGATGTTAGTTCTCTTTATATAATATTAAATTTCCGCTTAAAATATAAAACAAAACATAGCATTGGAAAAAACAATAACTTTTCACAAGTCATGAAAATTTATGGGAAGTGGGAGAATTAAGAATTATTGGGAGTGTTGAAGAGGAAGTGACTGCACCATCGAACAAAGAATCGGGCACGCGTGGACTTAAACGAGGTACTCTACGCCAACTATCAATTTCTCTAGAAGTAGGAGTTAATTCCACCTACGTTCACATTGTCGCTCGCAGGGTTGGAAACGGTGAGGATCATTCTCTTTAGTTGGGCCATTCAGAGGAATGGGTTATGGTAAATTCAATTTTTAGGGTTTCAAATTCTATAGAAATTTATGTTTTGATATTTACCTTTGTTAGCATGCAGATTTATCACATGGTACTTCAAGGAGGCTTTCTGTGTAAAGAATCGATGGAGAAAGTTTTGTTCCAGTCTAGTGGTAAATCCAACAATTCTTCTCAGTCTTCTTCTGATTATGGCGAGCATTCTTACTTATGTTCACCTGCATGTGGAGCCTTCTTCTGATTCTGGTGGGCATTGTTGCTTATGTTCGCCTACAACACATGTGGGATCTTTCCATTGTAGAATTCATCGACGGAGCTACAACAGCTAGATGTAGGGATCGATTAAGGCCAAAACTGTGGATAACAATGTTGATCAAGACAACACTGATGAAAAGAAATATCGTGCATCTAGGACTAGTGAATACAATGGTGGCTAGAGAAAGCTCTTGTGATTGAATTATATTTTATTTCTAGGAATATATGTGTATATTGTAGGCAGCTAATTAACAATATGGTGATAATGGCATGGTTCTTTCCCTCTTTCAGATTAATTAAGAGAAACTTATTTGAGGAAACATTTGGATTTTTTTAATTTATTTATTTATTTATTTTGCAGAAACAAACTAATATGTTTATTAAAAATTTATAGTTGCAGACAAGCCTTAGCCATACCTAGTAGGCTCATGTAGGTTCTCAGCTTTGCACCCTTTGTTTACAACTTTAGTAATCTGATAGACATATTGTTTGACAACACAGGTATTCCAACAAAGGACGAACACCTTCAGTAACCACTCACATAACCAGATCAAAGATCAACACATCGATGTTTTCACATGGTAAAACCCCTACAGGGAAACATCCACGGCCCCAGCCAACGTGGCCACTTGGAGCAGTTTATTAATGCAAAAGAAAAATATTACAGAGAGATTTTACAATAGAGTTTCTCACAATCGATCATAGGAAAATGTCCCTCCATGCTCTTTAAATAGAGATCATGGACCAATCGGGTGTTAAGCCAGGGATCAATGGTCATTAGGATCAAGGAGAGTATGAATCATCGGATCACTCTATGTCGGGAACATATCGTGACCGTCGGATTTCCTAACTACAAATGCATACTAATGCATACTAAAGAAACACACTTTTACCTAATGACACATTAGACCAAGTAGATCTTAACTAACTCCTAAGTGTCTAAATATCCTAACATCCCCCCTTAATAACAACTTGGGATAGGATTGAAGGATTTACAATGTTGACACAATAGGAGAAGGAAGGATGCATTAGAGCCTATCCCCCCTTAATGACAACTTCATGAACTCCTAACATAGATCGAAGTTTGGAAAACTTCGTTTCTGTAAGAGACTTTGTGAAAATGTTTGCAACTTGATCTTCTGTAGGGAAAAAGTGCACTTCAATAACTTGATCATGAATGATTTTTCTGATGAAGTGCATGTGTAGCTTGATGTGATTGATGCACTAATGTAGAACTAGGTATTTGTCAAGCTTGATGGCACTCTGATTGTCGCACCAAAGGCTAGTTGGATGTTGTTGCTCGAATCCAAACTCTGAAAGGATCTGTCAAAGCCACAAGTCTTCCTAACTTGCATTTACTGTTGCTCGGTACTCTACTTCTGCTAAAGAAAGTGCAATAGCATGTTGTTTCTTACAAGCCCAAGTGACAGGTCCTGAACCAAGGCTGAAAACATAACCTACAGTAGACTTCTGATCATCAAGTTCGCTGGCCCAATCTGAATCAATGAAACCAACTAATAAAGGAGTCCCCCTTGAACTGTAATGTATCTCGACCTAAAATGTACCACGGGCATAGAGAAGTATCCTTTTAGCTGCTTTCCAATGGATTTCATGGGGTGTTTGCATATACTGAACAACAAGACCAACAGCAAAGGAAAGATTAGGACGGGTATGAGTCAAGTATAAGAGGGTACCAACTAATTGACGGTACAGGGTGGCATCAACTTCAGGAGAAGTACAGGTGGCAGTAATCTTGCCACTATACTGGAAGGGAGAAGGGGTTGGTTTACAATCATCCATGTGAAAGCGACGAAGAAGGTCACAAGCATACTTATACTGGGAAAGAAAATTTCCTTCATTGGTTTGCAAAACTTGGAGGCCAATGAAATAGTGCAAAAAACCTAAGTCTGTCATTTCAAATTTCTTCTTAAGGTTGGTTTTCACATGGTTTAAAAGTTTTGAGTCACTACCATTAAGGATAAGGTCATCAACATAAAGGACAAGGATTATGAGATGGCTTCCTACTTTCTTGGTATAGACATTAGGATCAGAATGGCATCTAGAGAATTCGGTGTTAATAAGAAAGTTTTCCATTTTGGCATACCAAGCTCGAGGAGCTTGCTTAAGACCATACAGAGATTTCTTAAGGAGACAAACAAGGCTAGAGTCATTTTGGACATAGCCAGGAGGTTTTTCCATGTAGATTTCTTCTTGCAAATATCCATGCAAGAAGGCGGATTTAACATCCATCTGATGGACCTCCCATTTATGTGAGGCAGCAAGGGCAAGAACAAGGCGGATGGAATTCATTTTGGCTACAGGGGAAAAGGTTTCATTATAGTCAATTCCTTCAACTTGGGAAAATACTTTGGCAACTAAATGAGCCTTGTGTCTTTCAACACTTCCATCTGATGCATACTTAGTTATATAGACCATTTACATATGATAAGTTTTCTTCCTTTTGGAAGAGGTACAAGATCCCAAGTATTGTTTTCCATTAAATAATGATACTCTTCATTCATTGTTGTATCCCAATCTGGATGACCTGAAGTTTTTGCAAATGTATCTGGATCATGGGTCTCTGAAACTTGATCCAAAAGAGAAGAGGCTCACTGGAACTATGAACGTGTTCGACGTTGATCTGAAGGATCACCGACAAGACCACCAGATTCTTCTCGTGTTGAACGAACCCATCTAGGAAGCGATGGAACTGGTGCGAGTTCAGGTTCAAAAGACTCATCTGGAGGAAGATGAGAGGGTGGAGGTGGATTTTCATCCTAATCATCATCATCTGAAGAAGAAACCAGAATAGGAATAGAAGAAGGTACAAACATCGAAGATGTCTCGTGGGCCAAAGAAGGCACAACCGTTGAATTAGGCTCGCAGACCAAGATATTTTCATCAAATTTAACATCTCTTCTAAGAATAATTTCATTACAATGTGGTTGAAGAAGTCTATAACCTTTGACATATTCAGAATAACCAACAAATATACACTTCTCACTTTTAGGCTGCAATGCTTTCCTTTTCTCATCAGAAATGTGAGCCCATGCTATACTGCCAAATACATGAAAGTGACTTACATCTGGTTTAATTTTAGTCCAAGCTTCTTCCAGTGTTATATTTTTAAGAGCCTTTGTGGGAGTGTGATTGACTATGTAATTTTCACAGTTGATTGCTTCTTCCTAATACTTTAAACTTGATCCCTTAGATTGGATCATACAATTAGCCATTTCTTTTAATGTGTGGTTCTTTCTCTCAGCAACACCATTTTGTTGTGGTGTATATGGAAGAGTGTGTTGCATTTGGATGTCCTATGTAGTGCAGTAACTTGTAAAATTATTGTTCACATATTCACCTCGATTATTTGTTCTTAACTTTTGAATTTGATGTCCAGATTGTTTTTCTACAAGGGCCTTATAGGCCAAAAACTTGTCAAAAACTTATCTGTTAAGTTTTAAGAAGTAAAACCAAGTACGTCTGGAGAAATCATCAATGAAAGTTCAGAAATAATTGCACCTAGAAAAGGAAGGAGAAGAAAGTGGACCACACAAATCACTGTGAACAAGCTGCAAAGGGCCCTTGGCGTGCCAAGAGGCACGTTTTTCAAAACTGTCCTGATGATGTTTGCCAAGAACACAACCGGCGCAAACACCATCTCTGCATGAAACAAGAGGAAGACCAGTCACCATATGTTGATTACATAGTTGTTGCAATGAGCGATAGTTTAGATGACCAAACCGCTCATGAAAAAGATGATGACCCAAAGTTGTCAAACTTGTACAACCTGGTAATATCATCAGCAATTCCAGTTGCAAGAACATGCTTAGGATCTTTTAGATCCTTGATTACAACTTGGTGAGGTGAAAACTCTACGGTTTTACCTTCACCTAAATGAGTGATTTGATAGACTGATAGAAGGTTACAAGAAAGACTTGGAACACATAATACATCATTGAAATTACCATTATCTACTTGAATTGTTCCAGATCCTACAACACTAAGAGATCTGTCATCACCAACAAATATTTTCTTGGTGTTACATTCATTTGGAGAAAAAAATAGGGCTTTATCCTTAGCCATATGATAATGTGATCTTGAATCAATAAGCCACTCATCAGAAGAAGAAGTAGAAGTTGTGTTGAAGGAGAAACTAGAAGCGGAAAGTGCATGTCCATGAGAAGAAGAAGACAAAGTAGAATCAATACTAATGTGCTTCTTCATCGTTGCTTCTAAAGATGCCATCTTCTTGAAACATTTAGACTCATCATGACCATATTTATCACAAAAGTTGCAATGTATGTCGGTCTTCTTATTTTTATATTTTGCTCCTTTGTCACCATTAGAAGTTGAAGCTATCTGAGCGGGTTTGGGACCCTTATGTTTCTTGTTGTTGTAGCGAGGATGTTTCTTCTTGGGATGCTTGGGTTTATCTTTCTGCTAGGCAACTAGGGCTTTGTTGGAGGTACCTGCAGTGTTGATCACTCCAAGTTGTAAAAGTTTATCTTCCTCTCTAATCAAAGCAGCACAAAAGGAATCAAGAGTGGGTTTTTGATAAGCTTTCCCTAGAGCCTCTCTCATGGCATAAAAGGTAGATACAAACATAGAATATGCACTACCTAGCTTAGAAATAATAAGATAGATGCAATGCTCTTCCTCCATTGTTATCTTACATTCTTCACATAAAATTCTAAGTGTTTTAAACTTAGATAGATAGTCTCCAAGGCAAGAAAAATCACTTGGACTCAAGGTTAGTACTTGATTTTCTAACTGTTGTGCTCGAATAATATTGAGTTTACCAAACACATATTCAATCTTTTCCCAAGCTTCTTCGGGGTCATCAATTTCTTTAAGGTGGAACCTTAAATCATGAGAGATGGACATTTTTATTATTCCACGTGCTTTGTCACTCCTATTAGCCCATTTGACTTTATTATCATCATCAGTGGGTTCTTTTTCATTTCCCAAGGTAATCTGGTACAAGCCTTTACTTCTTAATAAATATTCCATATGAGATTTTCATTAGAAGTAGTTGGTGTTGGTAAGCAAAACATTCCTTGTAGAAGCCATATTAAATATGCAGATAATATGGATTTAAAAACTGAAACTGATGATCTGGATGGAAATAGCTCAAAAAGTTATGCGGTTTTAAAAAAACGGCAATGAAAACGGACTTCGGATGTGAGAGTTATGCCCTTTTAAAAAAAAGGCATACACGGTAATCAAATGACCACGTGATAGTGTAATTTGTTTTATGAAGTGATCCACTTTTATAAAGAGAAGTGGGGATCACTTTTACAATGAAGTTACTTTATAACAGAAAAGTTGCATGCAAAATAAATAACTCTAAAATAAAATATTAAAGCTATTTATAGTGATTCACTTTTATACTTGAAGTGAAATACACTTTACAATTTTAGCATGAATGTTTTCAAAAAAAAAGTAACAAAAGAGAGACTTGAACTCAAGACCTCTTACTTAATAAGGCAACTTTTAACCAAATGGTCTAGCAAAACATATTGTAATGTTCAGAAAGAGGATTGTTGTTGGTGTTGTTGTTGTTGTTGTTGTTCGCACAGAGCGCAGGGAAAAGAGCATACGCAGATCTAAACGAGTAGAAACCTGGAAATAAATCAAACAAAACCAAAATACTACTCTGCAAAAATTTTAAAAAATGCGTATTCAAGCTTTATACCTCTGAATCTGACTGTAATGGTCGTATCTTGGGCAAACAGAAACCTTTTCTAGTGAAACAAAAAGTGTTCTTGACTGAAACGAGCACTCTGGATGCAATGGAACAATCCTCTCATCCCATAAATGTATGAAAATGATAGCAAATGGATATGAGGCAACTCGACTTCACGATCTCGATCTACAACAGGAGCGGATCTTCAAATAGGTTCTGATACCATGTTCGAAAACACAGGTATTCCAACAAAGGATGAATACCTTCAGTAACCACTCACATAACTAGATCAAATATAAACACACCGATGTTTTCACGTGGTAAAACCCCTACGGGGAAACATCCACGACCCCAGCCAACGCAGCCACTTGGAGCAGTTTATTAATGCAAAAGAAAAAGATTACAGAGAGATTTTACAATAGAGTTTCTCACAATTGATCATCAGCAAATGACCCCCCATGCTCTTTAAATAGATATCATCGACCAATCGGGTGTTAAGCCATGGATCAATGGTCGTTAAGATCGAGGAGAGTATGAATCGTCGGATCACTCTATGTCAGGAACATATCGTGAACGTCGGATTTTCTAGCTACAAATGCATACTAATGCATACTAAAGAAACACACTAAAAAACACACTTTTACCTAACGAAACATTAGACCAAGTAGATATTAACTAACTCCTAAGTGTCTAAATATCCTAACACATAGTACTGATATTGCAATTATCAAACCTTAATCTATGTTTTAACAAAAGGGTTGTCATCTAATAGACATAGTAATGTTATTGCAATTATCAAACCTTAATCTTTGTTTTAACAAAAGGGTTTTCATATACTTCCAATTTGTGAAAGTGCAGTGTGTTGGACATACTAATTCAAAATCAGAGATAGGAATGTCATTTTTTAACCTATTGTGTGGGCTCTCTCACTGTTGTACCTCCCTTCCATGGGTTACTAGTTATGTAGTTCTCCTGTCACAGTCAGAGTGGAAATCTTCGTTGTTTGTACAGAGCTCTTCATCCTCCCTACCGTCCTTAGGGCTCTTCGAATCTCCTAGCTTGGAGCTCCCACTTGTACTGCAAGATCTCCATCCTCATATCCTCCTACTTCTGCCTATTGTCCTATACATTCTACATGTCTTCTTCCATGGCTTTGTTTTTTGTTTCTAACTTTGGATTTGTTAACAATTGACTCCAACCTAATAAATCTATGTTGCAAGAGCATGCTTTTATTGGAAGGATTCACAGAAATAGATTTGTCCTTCTAGGGGACTAGTTTTGACATGCAAGTAAAAGCACAATTTTATTTATTATGTGTATATTCTTAGGGAGCTATTTTTAAAGGGTTAATCGGGAAAAGCTGGGATAAGTTCCCAATTAAAGGGATGAGATGTATTCTTTGGAATCTTTAAATGTTTCTATTTGTACACTTTATTCATGAAGATTTCAATATCATATTACCAATTGTAATTACATAGGGATTTGTCTATGTGAATTGAGATTGATCCTCTACGCATTAGAATGTGTGTGTGTGTGTGTGTGTTTTCTAGTTTGTTTTTGCTATTGGGTGGGCAGAAGAGAATGAGTTTATTTTTATTTTTTGATGTTTTGGATTTAGTTTTTGAGAATGTCACAGCATGTGTGTTCGTCCATAAAAACAACATGGTCTAAATGCAGACTGCTCATGATCAGACCAGACTATCCCCAAGGGCATACAAGTTTGGGAACGTTGTCGGATTAGTCAGTCACATCTCTTGTCATTTGGTTCTTCTAAACAGCATCCAGTTTAATTCACAGGATTTTTTGAATCCAACTAGAAACAACAACCACAAGCTTCTCTTCGATGGAAGTATAGACGAGCAACATCTATTATAAAAGTTTGCTAGTGCATTTTTATGTTATGCAGACTAGATTTCACAATCTGGGCAAACGAAAGGAGAGCGTAATGCTACTAGTTATACTGGGGAGAATGCTTCTTACACTAGACTTGGATCTATGAAAAAGAGAATCCAAGTTAGGGCTCAACACCTTTACCTTGTAACTAGTTTTTTTTGTGCTTATGTTCAATATCCTTATGGTTGGTGGTTGGATATTTCCCACCCACTACAACAAAACCTGCTTAGAAAATATTTTACAACTTTGTTTGCTAAATCATTATTAAATAACGATATAGAGAAAAAGGCACAAAAAGAAGAGCTTCGTCATAATAGAAATTCGAGAGAAGATGAAATAGTAAGTTACCAAAACAAACTCGCGGCACTCCAGACATGCATTAATCTTCTTTCTTGGGTTCAACTCCTGAGAATTTAGGAGCACCACCTGTGCTCATAATCTGTCTTGTGTGCCCCTTCCTTTGAATTTCCTGCAATTATGGTATCCTTTTGAATTTCAAGAAAGCACCCCCATCACCAAAATATCGTACTACAATCCATTATTACAGATAGAAATTGAAATCCATATCATGCATATCATGTGCTATAGAGCAGCAAGTTATTAATTGTTAAACAAGCGAGGCAGATATTCAATAACCCATGTGGGGAGGGACAAAACTTAAAGTAGTGGATGCAGGAAGAAAATTATCCTTGAAGTTATTATATCACATAATGTAGTCGGGGTTCAAATAAGAAAGCAAGCCATCCTGCAGCGAAATCATGCTCGGAAGGCCCAATCTCGACAAGAAGGACGAGGGAAGGCAGGAAGCAGGAAGATGATACGATGCAGAATGAGGATACAGTAAAAGAGAACATGTTGCATTTAGAGGCAATGAATATGAAGACAACATAATACATCGATTAGAGGGTAACCATGCATGTAAAGGTGGTGAAGACAGCGGAATGCATCGACTGCAGTGTGAGCCTGGAGGGTAACCAATTTTATAATTTAGTTTTAATCATTTTTTAAATGAATTATAAAATCTGACAAATAGGCAAATAAAATTGCCTTCCACCATGACTATTTAGTGCCATCAATAAGGTGTGGACGAATCACTAAATGAAAATAAAAAAATTTGAAACTGGAAAAAAAAATTAATTTTAATAAAAGTGAGTTAATAAAAATGAGTCAAAACATTGATAAGATGCATAAAATCTTACACAAAACAGACTTATTAATGCCTCATAATGCACCCACTAATAATAATTCAATGAGCGGAGAGTTGACTTTATGCTAAAATCTATAGTCCCTTGGCCAGGCACAGACTAATAATAAGATAGAATGATATGAGCCATTGTTGGAACATTGGGATCACCTTGATAGGTCACTACATCATTCTAAGCAAAGTGACTAGTAAATATGAGAAAAAGCATGGCATGAAAATGAAGCATGAGGAAATATGGTTAAAAGACTATTCTTAACATTACAAGAGAACAAATTGGAAAAAAATCATAAGTCCCATATATCTCATGTTGTTTGAAATCTCATTATTCTTAACATTACTAAAGAACAAATTGGAAAAAAGTCAAAAGTCCCATCTGTCTCTCATGTTGTTTGAAATCTCATCATGTTATTGAATACAGTTCATGTAAAAGAATTATAATAAGCAAACAAGTTTTATTCACATTGACTACATGATCTAACATAGGAATATCATAATGTTGATAGTTTGATTCTCATATAAAAAGGATTTTGAAAACCCTAAATCCCTTTCAATGGCCTATTCAAAATGTGTTAAAGTTTAACCATAGAGATTTGAAAAGGAATGATGACCTATATGATGGACCAATGCCACTATTTTTTAGAAAAAAAATAAAATTAAAAATAATAATTCAATTTGAAAAGGAATGATGCCCTACATGATGGACCAATGTCACTATTTTTTAGAATTTTTGTGGACAAAAATTCTAATTCAATTAATATTTTATAAATATGTTTATTATTAAAATTACATTTACTCATATAAAATTTCAAAATTATTATCAAAACTTATCATTCCTTGCATTGTTGAGAAGAATAAACAAAATATTAAATAGATGTTAGGAAAAAAATATCATTAAATGTATTATATTTGAATTATTTCTCAACTAAATTTGTTATCCATCTTTACTAAATAAGCAAATTTAACCCCCAAAAAAAATTCATTATAACAATAATATTTGAATATAGAGAAAGAGAGTAAAAAAGAAGATAATAGTACAGAGGAAAATCTCATTTACCTCTAAACATCCTTAGAATCCATGATTTCCTATATTTATTTGGTTAGGGGTCAAAGTGTGTTAATGGTTAGGGATAATAGTGTGTTAGTAGGTTAACATGTTAGGGTTTATAGTTTGTTAGGGGGCATAATGGTTAGTGGTTAAGGGATTAGTTTGTTAAGGGTCATAGAGGGTAGCAATCACATTTTATTAGCGAATAAGTGTGTTAAGGGTCAAAGTGGTTAGGCATAATGATGTGTTATGCTTCATAGTATGTTATAATTTATGTGTTAGGAGTCATAACAAGTTAGGGGCCATAGTGGTAAGGAGGTTTGTTTCTTAGGGTCATGGTGGTTTGGAGGTTAATAGGTTAGCGGATTAGTGGATTGGTTGGTAATAATAACATTTATTTAGTTAATATTAAACTAGAGTAACAAATGAGAAGAGGAAAAAGGAAAGTATGAATGTAGAATGAACTCCCAACACATAGCCATATGATATATGAGAAAGAAAGGGTGAGTAGCAGTAAGAAAGTGTGGGTTTATATGTGTAGGATGCTCTTGAAGGGGATATCCATCATGGATTTGATGTGTAAGTTGTTATTGTAAGGCTCTACATGGAATAGAAACATTTTTTTTGCTTAGTGAGTGATCTAGAAGACTTATCTCTCTATTCAAATGAGCAAGCGAAGTGTAAAGCTTACTAATATGGTTATGTATAGATTCACTAGGCACCATAACCTAGATTGGTCCTTTGGAGAGAAACCTTGGGGACAAGTGCACACTTGATGGTAAATATGAAAGTTAGTAGTTAAGCAAGAGGATCGAAGGAGGCCATGCATGGGAGTGATATAGACTCCAATGCTTAATCATCAATTTGAATTTAGCATCACTCAAAGTGATGAACAAATGAGTATTTCTCTCTCAAGCAAGGGTTTTACTAATTTTTATAATATGGGAGTGTTAGCGTCAGAAGTCACCCCTGGATTGCTAGCAGGAGCAGAGCCCAATGCCCATCAGTTTCATGTCACGATTTGTTTAATGGGGTGATCAAATGGATAAAGACTCGAGAAGATAAAACCTTAACTCAGGAAATCGGGCCTGGTATGTATGCAGCAAGGGAGGTCTTGATCCAACTTCTGTCAGTGAATGGATTAAAGGGTGGTAGATAGAAGAATTGTGAGAAGGATGAACAAAATTGCCTAGGGCGATAGGCCTTCGGAAGCTTGAAGATGAAAAACTCATAAGCCAAGATCCTCTTGGTCCGGAGCTTCACGGAGCTGAGGAGTGACTCAACTGGATCCTCCAATTCCAAGTCGTTCAGCGCTATGAAAATAACAAGAACCGATTAGAAATAATGTGACTGTTACAGTGATCCAACCTACATCATCCTACAACAGCTACAACTCAACTGGATCCTCCAATTCCGAGTTATTCTAACACAATATACAAGAGATGGGAAAGAGGCTGACATCCATAAAGTAAGAAGTCTCAAATGACATATACATTAACCAGAGTGGCCAGCACTTCATCAAAACTTTACAATCGGGAGACTTGCTCAACCATCGATACTTTCAAAAAACAAAAACTCAGCCTATATACTCAGGAGAATTCACTTAACAGAGGTGCGCCCAGTCACCCAGGGCTAGGTGTCTTTTCAGTCAAACTCGTACTGGAATCCTTCTTTACACGCCATCTTAACTGTGCATGGCTTCTGTAGGGAGGGTAGCTGAGCCATTAAGTGCCAAGCTAGCGTGCGCAGACTTCTTTGTCTCTTCGAAGACTTCGGCATGGCTTCTTTGGAAAAATCGGTACACAGGACCCCTTCGAGTAGACCGCCTGCCAAACCCTCCATTCCCACACTTAATGAATGAAAGGAGGTTTCAACCACCCACTCTTGCCATCATTTATTGCAGGTGAGAAACAGTATTGAGATCGGATCCGATGGTGCCTGGAGATCGTGATGATCTCCTCTGTAACTGAACTTGGTGCCTTTGGCCCCTCTTGCACAGCGCTCTTTGTCTCCCAAGTGACCACGGGCTATGACCATGTGCTTACCCCCAAAGGTGCTTTCAGCGTTCGCAGATATGAAAGGGTTGATCCTTGCTTCTTGAAATCGCGATGAGCGAAACGCCGAAACGGTTTAATCTAGCGCCACGCGTCCTTCAAATCTAACGGTCCTAAACTCACCCGACGTTGCTGCGGGCCCCAGGTCCTGAGCGCTCTCGTCACTTCGCGCATCAGGGGTATGACGGAGCTGCTTCTTGCACTTCAAAATCGCGATGGGCGAGAAGGCGGAGAGCCTCATCACGCACCAGGTGTCCCCTTTAGATGGACGGCTGAGATTGTTCCTCGATATTGTGGGCCCAACTTTAGTCGCTATCGGTACTTCGGGGTTCAGGGTTTCAAGATGTTCAAAGACATAAAACCTTTACCCTTTGAACTCACGACTATCGAAAAGCCGACGTGACTAGATCTCGTGCCACGTGCCCTTTGGGATGAACGGCTGTCATCCATTCCCGAACATGATATGGGCGCTATCCCTTGCGCTAACCTCGGCGCAGCTTTGCTAATCGCGATTTCCCACCAACCGTTGATCTGATCCTTTGGATACATCCTGACTGTTGAAATCAGAGTGCCCGCTCGCTTGATCTGGGCCCGAAATGGATTTCTTCTGTGAATCACGCTCGGCGCTCATCGCGCCATTTGCAGACCTGATCGCTCTTGTGCTTCAGACGAGAAATGTTACTAAAATTAGGCTCCATTGGGGGATAGGGTCGTCCCTGTGATGCTCTAAGGACTCATTTTGCAGTTCCAGTGCCTTGCTGTTGGGCTATGGAGTCATTTACAAAGTCGAAACAATAAAAGTAAAACAAAGAACAGAAAGGAAAATATTTACAAAACACAGGAGCCACCGAAGGCTCAGACAAAACATTTTTTAAGAAAATACCCATTTATTGGGCTACTGAAAACCTCTTCACCTTCCAAATCTTCCAGCCGATATGTATTATTTGAGAAAACTTCAGAGATTTTGAAAGGCCCGATCCACGGGGCTTCAAATTTGTTGTGCTTGCCCCTATCTTTCTTAGGAGCATCCCATTTCAGCATCAGGTATCCTATCTAGAACCGCTCCTTCTTGGCCTTCTTATCGAAAACCTGCTTGATCCTTTGTTGATGATCCTGAATTTTGTCTATTGCCTGCTCCTTGGCCTACTGGACCTCCACTAGCTAATGAATCCTTCTGATCATGTCATTAGGCTCCTCCTGATGATCCTGGAAGAATTTCGCTACGGGAATATCCAGCTGAGAAGGGAGGACAAATTATGCTCCGTAAACTAACTGGAAAGGGGAGATGCCTATAGATCTCTTTGTAGTCACCCGATCAGCCCATAGAGCAAATTTCAGCTTTGAATTCCAAGCCTTTTTGTTGTCCTCCAATAATCTTTTGATGATCCTTATGAGACTTTTATTGGAGGATTCTGCTAAACCATTTCCCTGAGGATAGTATGGAGTGGAGTGAATCAGCTTGATTCTGAATTGCTCACAGAACCTAACCAGCGGTTCAGCCTTGAATGAGGTTGCATTATCTGTAACGATCTTTCGTGGGCATCCGAATCTTATGATGAGGTCTTCCAGGAATCCAATAATTACCTTGTGGGAAGCACTCTTGGTGGGGATAGCTTCAATCCATTTGGTAAAGAAGTCTGTGGTAGTCAGAATCCATCTATGTTGCCCACTGGAAGCAGGGTGGATTTCTCCAATAAAATCTAGGCCCCATTGCTGGAAGGGTCCCGAAACAACTACAGGCTGTAAAGGCAGAGACTTGAGTTGTTTCTTTCCTGAAAATTTTTGACATTTGATACAAGTCTGGACCCTTCTGCAGACATCAGTGAATACAGTGGGCCAGTAGTATCCAGCCCTGAGGATTTTTTGGGTTGTGGCCTTCCAGAAGTGGTGCCCTCCACATAGGTCGCTGTGAAATTCAAACATGATCATGTCGGCCTCTTGTGGATCCATGCATTTTAACAGTACCCCTAGGGGGTCTTTCCAGTATAATATTTGATCAATAAGGCAATATATAGCTGCCTTGAGATTCATAGCTCTTGCTTTTTTTCTCGGTAGGCCATCTGGAGGCCGCAACTCCTGCAGGAAGTATATGACATCCTTATACCAAGGACATTGGGCCAATGGAGGCTCCCTTTGAGGGTCTCTTTCAGACAGCCGACCCTGCTAGATTCCTGAGCATTCGTTGATGAAACTTATCCCCAAAGCTTGGCAATTGGCTTCAGCCAACAACTTGGCTAGGCCCTGACCTTTGATCAATTTGGTAGGCTTTATTTCCAGGTCAAACTCCAGAATCCTGGCTATCCACTTACTCCTTCTTCCGTCTATGTCAGGCTGGATAAGAATGTCTTTAACAGCAGCCGAGGGGACGTAAGCGATGATTTTTTACTGCAGGACATAGATTATGAATGCCTTGAGAGCCTTTACTAGGGAATAGGCCTGCTTCTCCATAGTGTCATACCTGACTTCGGCATCCCTTAATGCTCGGCTGAAATAGGCAATAGGCTGCTCCAGCCCTTCCTTGTTTATTTGTAATAAAACAGCAGCCACCGTGTCAGGAGAGGCAAAGGAGAAAATAAGGAAATCCTTTGAGTAGTCGGGACTAATAAGCACGGGGGCTTCATTCAGGACCTTCTTTATTTTCTCAAAGGAATGTCGTGATTCAGAAGTACACCTCACTTCATTTCCTTTCTTTAGCATGGCTGTTATAAGTTTTACTTCCTCAGCAAAGTTAGGCACAAACCTCCTTAGAAAATTGATCTTACCAAGGAAGGATTGGACCTCCTTCTTGGACCTCGGGATTGATAAGGCCTGTATTGCTTCAACTCTGCTAGGGTCAATCCTGACTCCTTCCGATGATATTATGTGGCCTAGTAATTTTCCCTCCTGCATGGCAAACAAAGATTTCTTGGGGTTTAATGAAATGCCAAAACTCCTGCATTTCAGGAAAATCTTCTTGAGATGATGACAGTATTCTTTATCAGACTTTGAAAACACTGTGATGTCATCCAGATAGACAACCACAAATTTATCCTTTTCGTCGATGAAAGTTATGTCCATGGCACACTGAAATGTTTCCCCTGCATTCATTAATCCAAATGGCATCTTGGCGTACATGAATGTGCCCCATGGAGTGGTAAATGTCATCTTTTCCCTGTCCTCAGGCAGGACAGAGACCTGATTGTATCCAGAGAAACCATCAATCATGGACATCCTGGAAGCTCATGTTACCCTCTGTAGTATATGTTCCATCTTTGGTAAGGGGTAGTTATCCTTCCGTGAGCTCCTGCTCAGGTTTTTGAAGTCTACACAGAGCTGGATCTCTCCACTCTTTTTCCTTACTGGCACCAAGTTGGCCACCCACTCTGAATACCTCAGCGGTACAATGATCTAAGCTTGAAGCAGCTTCTTCACTTCCCTCTCCATGATAGGCAGCAGCATAGGATTGATCTGTCTCAGCTTCTGCCTAAATGGTTTTGCCTCCTCTTTTAATGGGATTTTATGCTCGATGAAAGAAGTGTCATATGTTTTGAGGTCTTCGTAGGTCCAGGAAAACATGTCAGTGAATTCTCCCAAAAATCCAGTGTATTCGGACTTCTGCTCCTCTGTCAGGCTTCTTGACAATTTGAAAAACTTGGGCTCACTCTCGGTCCCAATATTGCACTGAATAGTATCAGTGTCATCCTTTGTGGTCTCCCCTTTTAATGACACATCGTTTCTATCAAAAATCCTTTCCAGAGGAACCAGTCCTCTTGGAATATGATTGTTGGGCAGCTACACAATGTTACGCTCTGCAATCTTATTCAGAAAATTACCCCCATCAAGCTCTTCTTCAGAGACAGAGTCTTGGTCGATATGCATCTCTGAAAATTCTTCGACAGTCTCCAAGAATTTATTGACCTTGAGATCATCCTCGAAAACCTTCCAATGTTTGACGTTGTCAGGTATGGAGGACCTGTATTTTAATTCCACATCATATCTGAATTTGGGCGGCAAGGGTACTTTGAAATTACTTGTTGATGTAGCCAAGGAATATGCCATTGTGTTCTCCTCTCTTGGGATGAAAGAAATGTTAAATGTTGAGAAGAAACTGTCAATTAGGTCCCATACCTCATTTCTGTAACTCCTGAGTCGAGGATTCTTAGCTTGGTAAGCGCTTCTGATTTGTTGGACCACCAACTCTGCATCACCGAACACTGCTACCTCCTGAATTCCCATTTCCCTTATGGCTCTTAACCCCAAGACGAGAGCCTCATACTCTGCCACATTGTTGGTAGCTTCAAATTCTAGCTTGTATGATAGAGATATGGATTCTCGAGCAGGTGACATAAAAACCACCCCAGCTCCAGCACCTTCCCTGGAAGAGGCTCCATCAAAGAACATTTTCCAGACGGGGGTGATGGAGGGAGGAAATTTAGGGGAAATGGTGGGATTCTTTTTTATCTTAAGAGGGGGCTCGGGAGCATGGGTGAGTTGTAGTAAACTAGAACCTAAATCAGTGTCTAAGGCAAAAATGGGATGGTTGGTAGGGTTGGCTTCATCACTGATTATATAGGCCAATTGAGCTTCCCTCTACAACCTCCTATGTTCTCCTCCAAACACTGGGATAGTAGCATATGTGAGGTCCATCTGCAAAGTTCCCCCCAGTATTTTTATCCAAGACTTTGATAATAACATACCGAACTTGGGGGGGACATCAGCCACTACAATATCCATGACCACACTTTTCATGGGCAACTGAAACAAGGTCACGACCAGGTCTTTGATAACTCCTAGACACTGAACCTTTCTGAAGTCAAAGGAATAGAGGTCATGATAGGCTCGGGTGACTTCTAGCCCTAACTCTTCCATGACAGTTTTGGGCATGAGGTTGTGAGAAGCCCCCGAATCCATCAAGCAGTTGTGCAGCACCTTGTCATGTATGTTCAGGGAAGTGTAGAAGGGAGGGGACGAGTCATTCCTGTCTTCTACCATAGGACCTAGGATAACTGAAGGTTTTTCATCTTGCAAATTGATGGATTCTGTGGGAAGGCATGAGGTCTCAAACTGTAAAAGCTCAGAGAAGAGTTTCTTGAAGCCTTCATGTTTAATCAATTCGGTCAGGGGCACAGGGATTCTGATTTTTTGAATTTCATGCTCGAAATTAAAAGAAGATGTAAGCTTCGGAATTTCTCTTATTTCGGGAACATGACCCTGGACTATGGGAGAGACGGGTCGAGGCTTCTTACCTCTGTGATTGTCTGCTACTTCATTAGCAGGATTCTCAGTTCTAGTAGGTTGCTCGGGGACATTAGGTCCTATTGTCTTCTTCTTGGAACGCAGATCATACCTGCCTTGGCTGCCACTAGTCTTGTCTTCCTTGCTCAGCTCATTTAGCTGACTGTCCATGAGAGACTCCTCGTATGCTGATTGAGTGAGATGAGGAAAAGGAGGAGTGTCTCCGAAGCAGTGGATTTCAATATCAATCTCATTTGTTCCCCCTTCTTCCCCCTCGGCCGCAAAATTGTTTTGGAAAGGGGCATGAATTTTCTGGTCTTCTCGGTCCCTTCCCCTCTCTCTTTGCACATTCGGGGGAGTAAAATTGTTCGGCCTCCTGAAACCTCCTTTGTTTTCGGTGTTCTGAGGGCCCTTGTATGCTTGCCTCCCCTCGACTTTCATTCTCTCCATCTCTGCAGATAGAGACTTCACCATCTTGGTCAGTTCATCCACTTGAGGGTGGGGCACCGATGATCCAGAAGTTGAGGTTTTCGACCTTCCCTTTCTTTTGTCTGCGTCGGCCTTGTTCCTCAGTATGCCAGCTGCTAATACATTGGATTCCACCTCTATGGCCGCATCTTTCATTTGAGCTAAGGAGGTGGCTCTTCTTTCTCTCAACACAAGACAGAAATCGGGGCCAAACGCACTAGCATAAGAAATTTTGGCCGAGGCTTCTGAGGGTTTTATTTCAGCAGGAATTTTATTATACATCTTATTAAATCTTTTGGAGAAGTCAGAGACAGACTCTCCTTCCATTTTCTTCAGAGACCCGAACTATGTCATGTAGTACATGAAATCTTTCCTATCGCCCCATTGCCTCAAGAAAGCGCTATCCAGGGCTTCGATCCCAGCAATAGATCTGGGGGCCAATCCTCTGAACCATTTCCTCACTTCTCCATCCAGGCTCTGGACAAAGACTCTCATCCAGACATCTTCATTTTCAATGTTGAGGTTGTCTGCGTAACTGTAGAAAGCAGCCAGGTGCTCTTCCGCGGTTACGTCTCCTTCTCCAGTGAACTTGGGCATGTATTTCAAGTAATCTCCAGCAGGGAGAGGATTCATAGGATGGGGAAGAACTAAGGGAGCATATTTGGCAGCGACTATGGCATCCATTCTATTCAGAGGAGGATTAGCACCAACCATAGGAATATTAGATGGAGGAGAACTCGGAGGAGAAGGAGTTCGCGAAGGGGCCACTGGGAATGAGTCCCGAAGTGGAGTGGGAAACAAGAGGGGATTTAAGGAGAAGGCTAACGAGATCAAGTCAGCAGGTGCTCCTCTTTGCACATGAGTGGTAAAACTAGGCGTGGGGAAATCTTCTGTGGTCCTGAGTCTACGCCAGGGTACAGCTTCGAAGGAGAGGGGAGTGACAAGGATTTCTCCCTCCAATCCTAGACCAAGAGGGGAAAACTCAGCAGGAACACTCCAGAAGTTCAGGAAACGGGAAACCTCTGAAGGAGGCCTATTGAGAAACTGAGGAGGATAAAATGGAGTTCCTACAGAAGGAGATGACGGATTACCTGGTTCGGCGATGGAAGCTTCTTCTTCAGAGTTCTTTCATTTTCTGAGAACCACCTCCGGATCAGTTTCAGGTGTAGCTAGAGGCAGTTGTGGATGAGACCGCGTGTGTCTGCCTCTGAAAGCCACAATTAATAGAGCAGGCTCTCCCCAGCGGAGTCGTCACAATGGAGTCGCCAGGTGCACAGTAGCAATCTTCAAAGGCTCTGATACCCGATGCACCTTCGGAATCAGAGGTTCAATGTCATTCAATCCCGGGGAAAACTTTCAACTTCGTCCCTGGCAACGGCGCCAGAAATGTTAGCGTCAGAAGTCACCCCTGGATTGCTAGCAGGAGAAGAGCCCAACTCCCATCAGTTTCATGTCACGATTTGTTTAATGGGGTGATCAAATGGATAAAGACTCGAGAAGATAAAACCTTAACTCAGGAAACCAGGCCTGGTATGTATGCATCAAGGGAGGTCTTGATCCAACTTCTGTCAGTGAATGTATTAAAGGGTGGTAGATAGAATACTTGTGAGAAGGATGAACAAAACTGCCTAGGGCGATAGGCCTTCGAAAGCTTGAAGATGAAAAACTCAGAAGCCAAGATCCTCTTGGTCTGGAGCTTCACGGAGCTGAGGAGTGACTCGACTGGATCCTCAAATTCCAAGTCGTTCAGCGCTATGAAAATAACAGAAACCGATTAGAAACAATGTGACTGTTACAGTGATCCAACCTACATCATCCTACAACAGCAACAACTCGAATGGATCCTCCAATTCCGAGTTGTTCTAACACAATATACAAGAGATGGGAAAGAGGCTGACATCCATAAAGTAAGAATTCTCAAATGCCATATACATTAACCAGAGCGACCATCACTTCATCAAAACTTTACAATCGGAAGACTTGCTCAACCATCGATACTTTCAAAATACAAAAACTCAACCTATATACTCAGGAGAATTCACTTAACAGAGGCACGCCCAGTCACCTAGGGCTAGGTGTCTTTTCAGTCAAACTCGTACTGGAATCCTTCTTCACGCGCCATCTTAACTGTGCATGGCTCCTGTAGGGAGGGTAGATGAGCCATTAAGTGCCAAGCTAGCGTGCGCAGACTTCACTGTCTCTTCGAAGACTTCGGCATGGCTTCTTTGGAAAAATCGGTACACAGGACCCCTTCGAGTAGACCGCCTGCCAGACCCTCCATTCCCACACTTAATGAATGAAAGGAGGTTTCAACCACCTGCTCTTGTCATCATTTATTCCAGGCGAGAAACAGTATTGAGATCGGATCCGATGGCGCCTGGAGATCGCGATGATCTCCTCTGTAACTGAACTTGGTGCCTTTGGCCCCTCTTGCACAGCTCTCTTTGTCTCCTAAGTGACCACGGGCTATGACCCTGTGCTTACCCCCAAAGGTGCTTTCGGCGTCTGTGGATATGAAAGGGCTGATCCTTGCTTCTTGAAATCACGATGAGCGAAACGCCGAAACGGTTTAATCTGGCGCCACGCGTCCTTCAAATATGACGGTCCTAAACTCACCCAACGTTGTTGCGGGCCCCAGGTTCTGAGCGCTCTCTTCACTTTGCGCATCGGGGGTATGAGGGAGCTGCTTCTTGCGCTTCGAAATCGCGATGAGCGAGAAGGCGGGGAGCCTCATCACGCACCAGGTGTCCTCTTTAGATGGACGGTTGAGACTGTTCCTCGATATTGTGGGCCCAACTTTAGTCGCTATCGGTACTTCGGGGTTCGGGGTTTCGAGATGTTCAAAGACATAAAACCTTCACCCTTTGAACTCGCGATTGTCGAAAAGCCGACGTGACCAGATCTTGTGCCACGTGCCCTTTGGGATGAACGGCTGTCATCCATTCCCGAACATGATATGGGCGTTATCCCTTGCACTAACCTCGGCGCAGCTTTGCTAATCGCGATTTCCCGCCAACCGTTGATCTGATCCTTTGGATACATCCTGACTGTTGAAATCAGAGTGCCCACTCGCTTGATCTGGGCCCGAAATGGATTTCTTCTGTGAATCGCGCTCGGCGCTCATCACGCCATTTGCAGACTTGATCGCTCTTGTGCTTCAGACGAGAAATGTTACTAACAGGGAGGTAATGGTTGAGCAAGGGAAATGATGGGGGGAATGCATGTTAATGGAATGGTCTTCGATGCTTATTGATCTATCTAAAGGAAAAATAACTCAAATGCTCAGAAAAAAAGTTATCCTTAGTGAGAAAGGATGCAACAATATTTTGAATCTAGGAGGTAATAGTCAAGCAAGGGGAAAAACAAGGGTCATGCTTGAAAATGGTAGGGTTGTTAGTGCTCGATGATCAATATAGAAGAAACATCATTCAACTAATCAGTAAAGAGGCAGGTTCTTTTGTCAAGCAAGGGATTGCTAATATTTCTTGTTTAGGAATCATGTAACAAACCATTGGAGGAAGGATATAGATGGTGGCCATACTTTATAGTGAAATAGTTTCCAATTCTTGGTGATCAAGATAAAAGAAGCATCATTAAAGCACGCAAGAAAGAGATAGAAATCTTTGGCGCATAAGAAAAGTGAACGTTGAACTAATTTCATTTAGTTTCTTCTAAACATAAATCAGATATTATGATGGAGGAGGAGGAAATGGTTAACTTCATCTTGGACCTCTTGTAAAATTTTGATGAGGGTTTAATATTTCCCTCTCAAGATGCAGTAATTAGGGCATTGAGATACAAAGGGGCCAACTATGATGTGGTTAGATCAAGAGTGGATATCCATAGATACATTTTGACTATCAACACCACATTGGAAGGAGGATCTCTATTTTCCTCTAGAAAACCCACCATTACATAAAATTTGACATGGTGGAATAAGAAAGGATACATTAGAGTTTTTGAAGAATCAATGGTATTCAATGAATTTGACGCGGGACTCAGGAAAAGTAATGGGATAGGGAAGACTTTCAAGTTCAAGGATATCAATAGAAGGAGAGGACCAATCCTCGGGTCTCTGCATGATCAAGATTGCACATGATGGACTCATGATGAAGGGGAAATCTCAATCCCAATAGGTGGTCATCTACCTTACCTTTCATTGGAGTTAAAGCATAACGAATTATTTAATGCCATTGGAGATAATCTTGGAAGGTTCATAAAAGTGGATGAAAAATCTAGTAGAATGAAGGGAACATATATAGCTAAATTTTTGTCTAATTTGATTTGGGATATGGTCTCTCTAATGGTGTTGATATTGAGGTACGAAACAAATATTTCAAGCAAAAATTAGATTATGTAAATATCCCCTAAAATGAAAAAAACATGGACATTTAAAACATGCATTCCCTAAAAGGGATGAGGAGGAGAACATGGATGATATGAAATTAATTCTTAGTCAAGAAAGCTAGGGGTGGTGCACCCTCACTGGGAATTTCAAGACTGATCATTTGTGGGTTGATGAGAGACAGAAGCAGTAGAGAAAATTGGAAGTCCTAAACTTAATATATGTATAAGAGGATAGTGAAAAAGAGAGACTTGAAGAAGTCTTAAAATATTTTAGAGAATTGGTATATGTTGAAAGGATGAGAGGTGTGTAATTGGATGAAGATTTGAAAGGACTAAAGGAAAAAATAGAGTTGGTTATGGGACACAAAAACCCATTAATAGAAAACGCTAAGGAAGTAGTTGATGGCCCGTCCTTCTACCCACATGAAATTTAGGAGCCACAATGCTCAAAAAGGCATGAAAAGTAAGATATGATTATGGAGGAGGCCTAGATCCCCTCGAAATAAAATCACCAGTTTTTATCTATGTTGAAGATGTTTCAAAGAATGAAGTTTGTGAAGAGGAACATTATGCAGACAAGGAGGATTCCCCATAAATATAATTTCTAAAAATAAGGGTAGCACTAATGTGGAAATGGAAGACTATGAGGATTGTTCATCTGCAAAACAAGGAATGAGAGAGGGGGAGACTATTCCAACCTTATCCCACAGAGCATACTATCTTAGATTGACCAATTATAGGTGAGGATCAACAAAGAAGGTTCTTTAGGGAAAGGGGGATTGGATCGTAATCCAAATTTGAAGTAGGGGAAGACCAATATGGGGAGGAAGTCATATTTGTAGTTGTTAAAGGAACAAGTAAATGGCAAGGTCCATTCTAGTAGGAAGAAATCTATTAAGGAGGCACTTAAATCAAGGATAGTCTCTAAAAGATAAAGAATTAATATGTATCTCCATTAACATGAGGGGTATGGGAGCACCACATAATAAGAACTCCCTCAAGAGGTTGGTGCAAAAGTATATTCAAATTTTGTTTTCATTTAAGAAACCATCTTAAAATATGAGCATGTGGTGGGTCCTCTTCAAGTCCTACCACCAAGATGGCACTTTCTAGCTAATAGTGCAAGAGAAATATCAAGAGGATTAGCTATGGGATGGAACTCATATTGAAAAATTAAAAATTGTATGTTTTTGGATTCCACCATAATTTTTACTTTTTGGATTCAAGATTTCAATATGGAGGTGAACTTTGATAACTATTGTGGCCCTAATCATAACAAGAAAAGAATTTGGTTAAACATTCTAAATGACAAATCATTTCATATGCAAGACTTTGTGTGTGGAGGGGAAATGTATTTGGTGATCAAAAGAAGATGAATTTAGGGAGGAGGTAGAGTAGATCCATTGGAAATTTGTATCTCTCATATATTTAAGGAAAATGTTTTAATTGATGTAGAACCCATTAAACTCAAGCCTATTTTGAGGAATAACCAAACAAGAGAGGAAGCCCTAGAAAATAGATAGAATAGATTATGGGTATCAAATAACCTATTAATGAGCATAGGAAGGTACAAATCCTAGGTTGTCATTTGAAGGATCCTCATACCACCTTCCTGTTATGATATAATTTAAATATGATGTAGAGAAACCCCATACACCTTTCAAATTCAATGCTTTCTAGATGAAAAATGAATAACATGGAGAAATGATGGCCAAAGAGTGGAATCCCTTTGTCTAGGTCTCAGATGGTTATGTTATGAAGGATTTTCAAGGAAAATTTAAATAACATAAATAGCTTGACAAAGAAATGGATCGGAAACTATCATACTCGAGAGAAATCAAGTCAAATCTAGAAGCTTCATATGCATGGGAAAAATCCTTATGGAGATAAAAGAGTCATGCAACCTAGTTTAGAGAAGAAGATGAAAACACAAAAAAAACATCACTTTGCATAGGTAAGAAAGGCCCATAACACAATTTGGGGGATCAAGGATTCTAATGGAATAAAGAACTCAAGTTTTGAAAAGATGGCATAGGTGGATATTGTGAATTGTAACGAGGTATATTTAGAGCCTGGGAGAGCCAACATAGTTGAAATCATGTCCATACTATCAAACTTCAACATGCTAATAAAATGGGGGCAAAATGAAAATATTATGGCACCAGTTGATGAAGATGTATTAAAGGAAGTATTGGATTCCTTTTCGTTGGACGAGGCATCAAGGAGAAACGGCTAGCATATTGAGCTTATCAAGAGATTCTTTGAAGTACTAGGGAGGGACCTTCTTGTGGAAGTTGAAGAATTGAGGAGAAGTTGGAAAATGTTGGGTCCTTGTGATTCAACTTCCATTGCTAACATTCATAAGGTGGATAACCCACCCTCTTTTTATTCTTTTAGACCAATATCCTTATGTAATTGTATCTACAAGATCATAGCTAAGGTAACTCCAAGGAGGTTGAAACTAATCTTATCGAACATTATTGTTAAAGAACAATTTAGTTTTTTGCAAGAGAGGTTGATATTTGATGTTGTTGGAGTGGCACAAGGGAATTCCCATTATATTAAAAAAGAAAATAATTCCATCCTTTATCATTAAAATAAGTCTTTCAAAATCTTTTGATAGAGTAAGCTAGGCCTATATGAGACTTATCATGATCCATTTAGGGTTTAGTATCCCAGTGGTCAATTGGATTGAGGAATCATGATATTCCACAGTTTCTTGTGTGGTCATGATTAATGGGGCACCCACCATGTTTTTTGAACCCTTAAGGGGTCTCAAGAAAGGATGCCCTCTCTCCCTAATTTTTTTCCTCTTGGTTGTTGAAGGCCTTAACATACTTCATGAAAAATTGAAAACCAATGGACAACTTAAGGGAGTCAAGCTATCCAGATACCTATGTATCACTAATATGTTGTTTGTTGATGACAATCTACTCTTTAGGAAAATCACTACAAGTAAAGCTAGATTTTTTGTTAGGGTTGTCAAACTTTTATGCTCAAGTACATGTATGCAAATAAGAATTCAAAAATGTGCTCATCTACCATAAACTGGAGGACCCTCAAACAAAAATTATAAATTGAATTCTTCCTTTCAAACTAAAATTGTTTGGATATTGCATGAAATATTTAGAATTCCTTATGAAAGCAAATTATTACTCACTAGAGTGCATGTAGATATATGAAAGGGTGGAAGCAAAATGACTAGTGGTGCAACAGACGGTTGTCTATGGGAGGAAGATTAACCTTAATAATAAAAAAATGTTGTTGAAGCTACCCTGGTTTACTAGATGACCATGGACTCCATCCCAAAATCATATTGAACTAGATTAGGAAGAAATGATTCAAGTACCTTTGAGCTAACAAGAAGGAAAAAACAAGCATACCTCTGGTAAAATGGAAAATATTGGAAAAAACTAAATGTACAGGAGGATGGGGTATAAAATATTTGAATAATTTTTCTAAATCCCTAGCTACAAAAGGGGTTTGGAGGATGATGGCAACTAATGTTCTATGGTAGGATGTGATGAAAGCAAAGAACATCTCCACGTTAAATATTTAATATTGGATCAGAGGACCAACCAAGAAAGGAAATGGGGAATCCATCACATGGATGGAAATGGTTGCAGCATACAAAATTGACAAATGACCCCATCCTTCATAACTCATTATGGTCAGCCATTCTTGTTAAATTGTCATCGAACATACCAAAGTTCGACGGAAATCCAGGAGAAGACCCTTCGATGCACATCATGACTTATCATCTATGGTGCTCATTGAACTCATTGATGGATGATAGTATTCAACTGCGTCTTTTCCAAATAACCTTAACTGGAAGTGTCATGAAATGGTAGCTTGAGGTTAAGGGTGCATCCTATAACAACTTTAATACCATTCTCATGGCATTCTTGATGCATTTTTAGTTTTCAATTAGGTACAAGACCGAGACAGATCTCTTGACATCATTGCATCAGAATATCGCCACCCATATTTCTAATCACATTCATGAGTGGAGGTGGTGATGTAGGATAATCAAGGCCAATGTTCTCAACCAATGCCTAACATATTGGTTCACCAAGTCTTTATTATCTCACATAGCCAATGATGTTGCAATGTCAGGGGTGGTGGCCAAGGAGCAGACCATATTATGTGCCTAAAATTTATATTTGATCTACTCTCAATGTGGCACTTTATACGATATCATTCCACTTTCTCTGAGGTTTTCAACGGATCCTCATAAGCCAAACTTGGAGCCCCATTTCGATGTCATTGTAGATTTTATTTCCAATTTGTTTGTGGGTCAATTGGTCAGATAGTTGGGCTAGTTGAGTATCTCATCAAACCCAACAACTGTTATGCCCACCACTCAAACTACTACGGTCCCCATTCAAACCTTCAAGGTGAATACGGTGCAATCCACACAACCGAAGAATCCTCAACAACCTGGAGAGAAAAAAAAAAGAATAAGAAGAAAAATTATAATACTGAACAAGGAACTCAGAAAGCCCAAAATAATGTTGGTGGAGGCACAAAAGAGAAAAAGAAGATGAAATATACTTACAATATTTGTGGGGAGGATCGTTTTACTCATCAGTGCCCAAAAATGGATGAGATTCATTGATATTTTTCCCAGCAGCCTATTATATTGATCAATACATTTCCTCCAAAGCAAAAACGAATGGTTGCATAAAATACTACCCTTCTGCAAGGGGGCATGGTAGGTACAACTCAGCTATGGGGTCGTCCTCGAGCGATCAATTGTTCATGTGTGACCAAACGGTGTCTCTACAAACTTGAGCTCGTAATTACAAGAATCTTGAGGTTGTTCCTTTGAATCGGGATTTATTTCCCTCTTCCCATCATAGTGGCCCTCTCTAGATCGAGAAGTCACCACTTGATACATTGCTTCTCCCACCAAAGGTTGTTCTTCATAGATCAACACATAATCCTAACACAGGGGTTTCCCATAATTACAGCATTATGGAGGATTTGACCCAGGCACCATGTGTCATGTCTTATCTCGAAGTTATAAACAGTGTTCCTATGCAGCACAAGGCATTTCTATCATCCATAGGTGGGGTTTACCCCTTAGATTCCAATGTGATTACATTTGATTTCGACCAATTTAGTCAGCATGAGATCTCCCACCAAATTTATTTTCATATTCAAGTGATGGTATGTGGGAAAACTATTTTCCAAACAGTTATTGGCGAAGGATACTCCTCTTATATCATGTTCATGTCATGTTGGAAAGATCTTGGCTCTTCAAATATTGGTCCTTCTAACACCATGCTCAAGGCGTTTAATGGACATGTGTTTCGGCCTCATGGGATCCTTATCTCATTTCCCATAGAGTTAGGTGGTAAGATTGTTCAATGTAAATCCAATTGGTCGATGCCCCTCTAGAATACAACCTTCTACTTGAGCATACTTTGTTTTATGAGATGATGATTGTAGTATCATCGGTCTTTAGGGTCCTTTGTTTTCTTCATCAAGGGTGAATTGTGACCATTGATCAACTTGTGTACTACACGCCTTACCTTAGGACCAACACAACCTCCAATGTGCCCTTTATCGATGATTCCAGGAGTTCCTATCAGAGTTTTGGTGTGGGGATGTTCAAATATTCTTCCTTGATGGGTACATTTACCCTTCCCCCGCCACCTCCTTCTCAAAATGTGGCTCATATCAACATGATCTCTTTCGTTACTAGTGAATCCCTCGGGTTTCCCAATCCTTGGGTGGTACCAAATCGTTTGAAAGTAGATCCTTATAGGGACCACATACCACTTAAAATGTTTGATATTTATTCCTCAACTATCCAGTTAGCATCAACTAACACTGGTCAAAAAATCTGTCCTAATACGGAATATGAGCAGTGTACTCCACCCACCTGGATTGTTGACTCTCCAAGTTCGCGTGACTTCCTAGATCTTCCACTACCTTCAGATGAGGTCATCATGGAGGTCATGGATTCAGACGATAAGACAAGGGAATATGTGTATCATCGATCACCCATTCTTCCCGATTTGGAACAAATGAGGGTTGATACAAAGAGTCTTGATTCTGAACAGGGAGCATTTTCTGGGGCATCCAATTAAATGTCATGTCTTGACCAATTTGTGCCTCATATTTCTTTTTCGAAACTTCCTACTGAATTATCCACTCTTAACTATACCAAAGATGAACACATCATACCTTTTCTATGTCTTGATGGGAATCATCAAGGATCTATGATAGCTCACGAGACTGCTCACAATATTTGTCCTCGAGTAGTTCCTAACAATTCAAGAATGTGGAAATTCAATATTATGTGGTGCATCCATGACATGGTGTGCCACATTATGCTAAAAACATCCCATGAGTTCATCGACGATGACAGGAATCCTTGGCCTAATCCTAGCAATGGGCTCTACTCTGCGTAAACTAGCAGGGTGTGTAATGCCTTGTACATAGGTGTGTGGTGTGAGTGATTTTTATTTTTGCGTGTGGGTTGATTTGGTTTGATGCTTATCATGTTTGGTGCTTGATTTTAATATATCAGGAATATCTCCTCATCCCTCATCATAGGCACACCCATGGTGAGGCTAGGAACTTAACATAGGTTGCATCAATTATTAATTGTATCTATGTTAGACTAGAATTTGTCATTAAATTAAGAATCAACAAACATGCATGTACCTAAACATTGATTCCAATCACATCATTTGGAGTCATAAATAAGAATTGAACCATATGTACATAAAATGGATAGCCAGTATATCATGTCCAAAATATCCAAAAACATTTGTTTTTTTGAGATTTCATTATGCACTTTAACCCTGAGTCTAGTCGTTCTGGTTGTGTTTTACAAGACTCGGTAATGTTTTGTGAGATATTTGTATGGTGACATCCACTGAACTTGAGGTATGTGTTCTAATTGGCATATAGAAACAATTTTTTCCCTACAATACCATCTTTCATTATTAACCATCAATTTTTGTCATCGCAATGTCTTAAGTTCGATCCCGCCAGGTTGCGACAATAGTCTTTCCTTGTTATGTGTTGTAACATGTGCATTAGTGCCTATCCTTCATGGGTTCCCTAGTTAGCATCTTGATTCTCGTTTGGTGCCCATGTTGCAACTTTCTATAGGCCTGAGAACCCTTATTTAGAGTTGTAGTGACTAAAATTTGAGTTGTGTTCTTCTCTCTTGATCTTTTTCTGGCCATGTGCCAAGGGGGTTCCTGTCAATTTTATGTTGATTAATGGTTACATTTTCATATTGATTCTTATGTCACAGTTCCTACTACTATGTTGTTTGATTTTATCCTTCTTACCGCCATTGTAGTCACTCTTGACCTCTTGTTGTTTGCATTAACTTACCTCCATTTTGCGACCTTTACCCATGGAGAGAATCGTTGCAATGAGTGGACGCCACTTTCTAGTACCATTTTACATTCACTTTGCATAGGTCAGTTCCACGTGCATGGAACATAGATGCATGCCATTGATCCACTAATTTTGTCCAAACAAACTAACTTTTAACTCTTTTTTGTGCTCATAAAGCCATGAAAAAGACACTAACGAGCTAACTTTTAAGTGCTCGTAAATCAATGAAAAAAACATTATTGAGCACATTTTTAACTCTTTTTCGCACTCATAAAACAATCAAAAAGATACTATTGAGTAGACTTTTAACTCTTTTTCACGTTCATCAAACCATGAAAAAGACATTATCGAGCATACTTTTATCTCTCTTTCACACTTGTAAGAACATGAAGGAGACACCAAAAAGAAAGGGGGGGGGGGGGTTCCCTTGATCTATATTCAGTAAAGTGGTAGTCGTTACTTGTTGTCACCCTTGAACATGGTACATGTTTGTTTCATTGTCTTATAGTTGGGTTATAGCTTGCATAGGATTTGTACCATCATTATGGGTCATATACTCCTCTGATTGGTTATTATTCCAGTCACTATGGAGAGTGCTTCAATGCCTCATGTGTTGTCGCACTATATCAATGATTCTCTTTATTCAATGTTGCCAAGTCATCATTATGTTGTGTTATATGTTTAATAAAAGTGAAGCCTGAGTTGGTCATTCTGCAATTTCATTTCCCTTTCATGTCGGTCATCCCTATATCAGTTGTACTTGGTGATTATATCTCTTCACGAACATCTCTCAGTTATTATTTCATTTCGATTGATGGGGGATACATTAAGTCCCTCCTTTGACAGATCTCTTCATATCGACACCATCACCTTATCTAGGAACAAGATCTAGAAACCAACTAGTAACTTGGAACTTTTAGTCATCAGTGGCAAGATTCCTTGCAATCGATAATGGGTTCACCTCATTAACTCATGATCGCTCGATTCTACAAGTGTTTGACATCAGTCACTCTATTCACACTTACTAGATTGTACTAGGTACCTTGGGGTCCATTTTCATTATCAGTGAGTCCCCTCGTGTCTGTTAACGATATACCTCAATGACTGGTAAACAGACAGTTTCTACCATGCTTGACATCAGCTCATTTATTCGCATGTTATAGAATCGTACCATTTATGGGGTTGGATTGAAAACCTTGGGCCTACTGGGGCATCACCCCTTTATGATACCTCTCCTAAGTTGCAATGGAGTGTATCACTATTGTATGAGTACTATGAAGACTACATGAGCACTCTCATTGGTGCTAGATGTCTTCCTGATGTATGATGTGACATAGATCCACATTGTATATGCTTATGGCTATGATCTTTTTTATGTCATGGATACATCTTGTACATTTTTGTGGTTGTGGTCCTGCATATCATTTCATGGATCCACAGTGTATTGTGTTGGTGGCCATGTTTTTTCCTACATCTAAGCATGGGTATACCTACCTCATGGATGATCTATATATATGTTTGGTTTATGGTTGTTTGTAGGTACTTACTGGTTCCTTGATCTACGAGCTCCGTCCTTACACCACTCATCACCATGAGTTTTTGTAATGTATTTTGGCCATAAGTTCCTCTTTGGACCTCATATATTGGGGGGCATCTATTATACTTGTATTTTCCACCATAGATTTTGCAAGGATGTTATTAGATGTTATGAGGCTGAAATTACATAATTGAGTAAAATTCTCATAATTATTTTACAAGGAAATATTTATTTTGTCACAATTTCGTGAAATAAGAATTATTTCATAATTGAAAAGAAAGTTCATAGTGGGTTGGAAAAGCTCATAATTGAGCACGGAACTTGAGCAAAAATCTCATAATAGGTTGGCAAAAGCTCATAATTTAGCATGGAACTTGTGCATGACTTGTAATTGCTTAGTTTGCATGCCATCAAGCCTATCTATGAATTGTAATTGCTTAGTTCACATGCCATCAAGCCTATACATGACTTGTATCCACCTAATTCACATGACATGAAACCTATCCCCGAGCTCTTCTAAATTCCTATAAGAAGAGGCCAAATCAAGGAGATAAGGGGGATAGATAGTTTGAGAGTCATTATGCTAGTGAAATAGAGAGAGATGTTGTAGTGGCCAAAGAGGAGCATTGGGAGCTTGGAGCCAGGAGGTATTGCAACAAGTCTCAAGGTATAATATGTTTGTTGTTGTACTTTCTTCATTAATCAATACAAATCTGTATGGATTTCCCCTCCATTGATTGTTGTATTCAGTAATATATACTTGTCAATGGTAGATATGGTGGTCTTTCTTGAGTAGAGCGGGTTAGATCTAGAAAATATTCGGCGTTCCTATCACTTGAAGGGTTTGAGTTGGGTTTTGTTGTTCTCTTGTGTGTAGGAAGCAAGTGCTAGGAGCTGGAACAAGATTTATGAAACTGCATCAGCCAGGACACGCAGGGACAACCACTGGAAATGAGCCATTGTCTTACTTCTTATTGCATGATTTAGGATCATACCTAGTAGATCTAGAGGGAAATTCCATTGTTATCTATCCTACACTCTGTCACTAACTTAGATAAGGTTAGTGAGAGATCTTACTTATCCATAGGTGAGATTTTCTTTAACATGTATGATCATATCCTCCAACCCAAAAATCATCTTGAACTAGATTAGGAATAAATGCTTCAAGTACCTTTGGTCTAGCAAGAAGGACAAAACAAGCATGCCTTTGGTAAAATGGCAAAGATTGACAAAAACTAAATGTACTAAAAGATGGGGTATAAAACATTTGAATCATTTTTCTAAAGCCATGGATATAAATGGGGTTTGGAGGATGATGGCAACTAAAGGTCTATGGCAACATGTGATGAAAGCAAAGTACATCTCCCTTTTAAATATTGAATATTGGATTGAAGCGCCAAACGAAGAAATGAAGTGGGGGATCCATCATAAGGCAATGGTTGGAGCTTACAAAATCATAGGGGAAAACCTTACCTAGATTATAGGGAATGGTCAAAGGGTTTGGGTTGGCACAAACCCTTGGATTGGGGGTCAAAATGCCCGCATGCTATCACAAGATCTTGTAAACCACTTGAATTTAAAGGAAACCCTCATCTTATGTCTACAACGTAGAAGTCGGAGGGTTATGGTCATTGGGATGCAGGACAATGTGGCAACGAGGTTTAGAAGTTGATAAGGGAGATGAGTGGAGAAATTATAGAGATCCCCTCATTTCAATGGGGATAAGGGTAAGAGGTCACCAAGGCTCTATAGTTTGGGCCCCAAGTAAAATGGAGGATCATAAAAGTTCAATCTTAGATACAAAGTATCCATAATGTAGAATGAAGAGGAAAGGGAAGAGTGGAGACATGATCTTTTATTGAACTTGAAAGAATCCCTAAAGGTTAGAATTCTATTATGGTTAATCCTCAACGGTAGAATTATCACTTGGGATAACCTACAAAAGAAATCTTGGCATGGTCCTACGATGTGATCTATTGTAAATAGGATTACAAGAGGGAAGGAAAATGGGATGGCCCAACTCTAGAAGAGGCTTTACAAAAATGGTTGGAAGATTAGGAGATTAGAAAGGATCATCATTCCTTACTAGTCTTTGTTTTATGGTCTATTTTGTTGGTTTGGAATGCTTCAATTTTCAAGGGTAAAAAATGCACTTTGACAGTTGTTTACTACAAGATCCATAGGGCATATAAATCTTATGGGAAGGAAGAGAGGAAGAAGAAGCAAAGAAGGGTGTAAGACATAGAGGTGGATGAAACTAGACCCTATGGGTTCTTTATGGAGCATCATAAAATTATCCTAGAATGAGTGGGGTTAGGGAGACAATGTATATAGTATATAGCTAAAAACCATTATATACTAAATTGCAAAAAGACTTTCAAAGCATGCATATGAAAGAAATTCAAGATCTCTACTCATGACTCATTTTATTGATAGGCCAAAAGAGATTCCCCCTCGCAAATAGATTGTTTAGCAAGTTATTGCATGCACTTTAGCTTTCCTTGAAGAATCATAGATGCATTTATGATTTTGATGGCTTTATATTTCATCTTGTCTAAATATTTGTATGAACTTGTAATTCAAGATAGTGTGTGTGATGTTTTGGACATGTGCATGGGCTACTCATTACCATTAGCAAGTGTGGATTTTGGAGAAAAAACCTTTCTCCCAACATGGGGACATGAGTAGCAAAATGTTGATATCACGTCAACCCATGGGCTTGCACCCCAAAGACATCATATGAATTGGCAAAGCGCTTTGGTGTGGATACCACCTTATAAACCATTAACTATCACCAGTGTGGATACCACCTTATAAACCATCAACTATCAGAACAATCTAGGGACTTCACCCCAAAGTACAATTGTTACATGTGTGGGAATGATCACGACACCTATCACATCAACCCAAGAACTTGCACCCCAAAGGCTAACTTCCAAATTAGCAAAGCTTTTGGTGTGGATAATGCCTTATAAACCATCTTCATCTCACAATTGTTATGCGTGTAGGAGTATTTTGGAACATAATGCCACTATAGCAAGATCACTCGTAACAAAGTATTAATGTAGAACACAATGCCAGTGTAGTAAGATAGCTTATAACATTATTTTAAAAGAAGACAGTATGCACTTTTTTTACTTCAATAATTCGTTTAAACCATCATTACATTTGTGATTATACTATGTTCAATTTAACTTTATAATGGTTGAAACTCAATCTAACAAAATTGTTTTTCTAGCCATATAAGACATTCGAACCCATATTATTTGAATGGTACAAAATATTTGATAACATTTTACATCTTTGTTGCCATACTCATAGTTCGGATTTATTTATCACTTCATTGTTTTATTAGATTCATATCATTCATTTACCTAGTACTCAATTAGGTCTATAAATCAACTCGGTTTTCACAAAAAACGTGCAATACATGTATTAATGGTTATTATTTTTTCTATTAGTTTTATCTATTAGTTGAAACATCGAAAAGGAGTTTGTCATTTATTTCATCGTCTACAAGTTTAGAACACAATTCATATTTTTAATTTTGAAATAACGACGCTCAAGGCTCAAGTGTAACTTTGTGCTTATTAAGCACTGAAGTTCTTGTCTTGCCTTGAGGGGTTCACATCAACCACCTACGAAAGTTAGTATTTGAGTCATAGTACTTAGGAAATGCTCTGAATGAGATTGTGCTTTAAGCTCTTAGAAAATAAAACTTTATAAAAAACCACTAGCTCATCTTTATGTGTCCTAAGAAGAAAGCATGCCAAGGACATCTAGAAGTTGGCTCATAAACATAAGTATCGTGAAAGATTTCAATTATAAGAGCATCTAAAATAAATACAATGATCAACCACCCCCATTATTTCCATTGTACCTCCCACTTCCCAAGATGCATATTAATCTCTAGGATTTCACAAATCTACCAATAAGCATGTTCACTCTATCAAATTGCAGCAAAGCCCACTCTGCCCAAGGACAAGGGGCCTAGAAGTTGTCCTTTCACCATGTATTAGTAATTTATTCAATCTTCCAAAAAATCGAATCAACACCTAATGTCTTCCTGAAAATTTTTGAAAATGAATGTTGAAAAGACTTCATGTTTCTTGTTAGATAAGAATACAAGCAAATCCAATGTTGAATCTGCTCACGAGAATGTATAAATTATTTTCAACAAAATGGAAAAGCACCATATAAGGAGGTAGTATACATGCAATACCACTTCTAATCTACATATGTTTCTATCTATTCCGATGGACTCTTATAACTACAAAAGCTCCTGATATTCTCAACTAAATCCATCCATGATTAGCCATGGATCCTAATTTGAGAGTAAAGCTCTTTTCCACATCATATATGTTTCATCTTTAAATATGTGGCATAATTATTAGCTTTGAGACTGAAGCTGAATCACGTCAATGTGTTGTAGGTAGGTTCCCTTGAGAGTAAAGCTCTTTTCCACATCATATATGTTTCATCTTTAAATATGTGGCATAATTATTAGCTTTGAGACTGAAGCTGAATCACGTCAATGTGTTGTAGGTAGGTTCCCTTTTCTTGGGCCTATCTAGAGAAACCCGTTACTGTTGTCCATATCCACTCATAAATTTGTGTTGTACATTTTAAAAATCCATGTGAATTGTATTCTAAAATGTCATTTATTTTGAAACAACTTACTTTAAAAACAAATCATAAAACTTCTTGTATGCATTTAAATATTTTTTGTTATCATTCTTTTTTTCATTTTAATTTACTATATTAAACATCTCGAAACAACTTACTTTAAAAACAAATCATAGCACGCCTTGTATGCATTTAAATATTTTTTGTTGTCATTCTTTTTTTCATTTTAATTTACTATGTTAAACATCTCATCAAATCATAGCTCAAATCATAGCAGGTCTTGTGTGCATTTAAATATTTTTTGTTTGTCATTTTTTTTTTCATTTTAATTTACTATATAAAACATCTCATCTTGCATTATCATGGGTTCTAATTATACTTTTATAATCAAGAGCATTTCCATTAGTAGTCTTGTGTGCATTTAAATATTTGTTGTTTGTCATTCTCTTTTTTCATTTTAATTTACTATATTAAACATCTCATCTTGCATTATCATGGATTCTAATTATACTTTTATAATCAAGAGCATTTCCATTAGTAAATTTGTGCAAGATATTCTTAAAATCGAAAGGAATTCTCCACCGAAATATTCATTTCATTGCATTTTTTGTTGTCTTCTTTTTTTCATTTTAATTTACTATATTAAACATCTCATCAAATCATAGCATAGCAGGTCTTGTGTGAATTTAAATATTATTTTTTGATTGTAATTCTTTTTTTCATTTTAATTTACTATATTAAACATCTCATCTTGCATAACCATGGGTTCTAATTATACCTTTATAATCAAGAGCATTTCCATTAATAAGTTTGTGCAAGATATTCTTGCAATCGAAACGAATTCTCCATCAAAATATTTGTTTCATTGCTGTCATTCTTTTTCTTTTTTTTAACTATATTAAATATCTCAGCTTGCATTACCATGGGTTCTAAATATATTGTTATAATCAAGAGCATTTACACTCTGAAGCTTGTGCAGTTAATTCTTAAAAATGGATATGAATTATCCACTAAATGTTGATTTTGAAACAACTTACAATAAATACTACAAGTAAGAATGATATATCATCATAATGGTATCAATGCGTCTTGTTTGCACATAAACCCTCTTTGTTAACATTCTGTTTTTATAGTTTAATCCATAGCATTACACATCTCATCTTGAAACAATCTTCATTTAATTTTGTTACCTCTATCAAATATTTTTCCTTCTTTATCCCTTCCAAAAAAAGAAAATTTGTCGCCCTCAAGTGCAATCTCATCCATTTCCCAGTGACTTACCTATAAGAGACCGTGAGAATACTAGTGTAAGGTTTCAACGCAAAATACCCCTTCTCAATTCACAATGCTCTTTTGATAACCAACTAGAATAATTCATAAAGCTGGCCACTGCGAATATCTTTCGTTCATTATCAAATGAGATTCACTGAAAATATTCAAATCTAAAGCCATCCAATAGCATCAGAAACACAGTTGATCATCAATAGACCAGTTGTAGACTAGAGCCAAGTTCGAAACTGTAAAGAGCAAGAGAATGGCCGCCAAAAACCTCTCCTCTCAAGAATAATAATAAATTTTTAATACTGTTTTTATTATGAAATAATAATTTTATGGGAAAAGCTTTAAAAAGTACAACTACTCACAAGAAGACATTGAAACCACAACTCCTGTCTGAGATAAACCACAACTCCTGGGTGTTAAATATTATTGCCCCATGAGTTCCAAACATCTGACAGCTTTGACAGACTCTTCGGTGCCCAATCACTATGCCAGTGCCAAATCCGAAACCAAAATTACAAGAGACTCAGAAAAAAGGAGAATTTTGTTTTCATGCGTCCATGTGGCATAACTAACAGCTATTTGAAATACTGCCACATCCATGCAAATGACCAAAAGATAAAATATTATTTCAATTTATCTTTGAAACAGAACTAAATTCCACTATTATATTCTGCCTTGTCATTACATCCAATTAATAGCAGGGAAGAAAGGAAAAGAGAGTTTCTCTCTTTAGATGAAATAGAATCCAATATACCAATACGTAATACCTAAATGGCTATAGAACCACCAACCACATTGTGACAGCTCCAATTGACCTTCAAAACTGAACTTATAATTCTTCAAATACTGAAAACAGGTCACCATGGATGTAATCGTTGTCCACAACACTCACCAAGTAGTAACTATTTTGTACCTGCAAGTTTAGACAAAATGTCTTCAGCCCATCCTGAAAAGTCAATCTTGCTTTATCCCAAACAGTGTTAACTACATGGATTAGAAATCCTTTAAAAGGGTAGTTATCTCGTATAGATTTGCCAGTATAGAACAGATAGAATGTGTGTCGGAAAACAGGGATAAATTACCTCTTCGAGGATCTTTCTTGAAGGATCGCCATCTGGATACAAAGACGCCCATTCCTGTTCCCAGGCCTGGAATGCTTCATCCTTCCAAACCATGAAACTCACGGGATCGACAACAGTGGGCTGGATCACCTCCTTTGCAGGAAAAACTCCCCAAGTTACAGCATTCACATCAGTTGGCCCAATGTTAGCTGCTGTTGCACCCTTCTTATTTACAGCAATATATGTTACAAAGGGTAAATTCTTAGCTTTCTCCACCAGTGCATTCAACTTCTCTGGAGAGCAGAAAAATTCCACATAGGCCTTTTGATAAACGTAACCGGCTGCGCCTCCCCATCCTGCAATGAAGTTTTCACGTGAGATAAACAAAGGCAAGTGGTCAAACTTTGAAGATCGCTGTTTATATAAAAACATCCAATAGTGTATCTTTATCAGTGTGTCCCTGAAGCCCAACATTGTATAGAGCTATCATGCAATTGGGTACATTCTAAGTCATTAATCCTTTTAATATCTAAAAAAGAAGCCTAAAACTGTTGGAACTGGAGTTCTAGTCCAGTTTAATTAGAATATAGGAAGTTTGGCCACATCAAAGGACGACCGAAGCCATGAAATATATACTATACACTTTATAAATGCTCACAGAAAGGATGGAAAGATGTGATTATCATTTCCTTGGCTTTTATTATATTAGTTTCAGATAAATAGCCCATTAAAAAGGTCATGTCTCTCGAGCCATAGGCAAAACACAGATAATCAATCTCACTTATGGAGGTTCCATTATACTTGTTCCCGCTTTGTAATTCGAAAATGAGTTTAAAAACACTTACGAGATACAGAGGGAATAACATGCTAATGGAGCTGCCATTGGTCTTATCTAGAACATTTACACAATTTCTCAAAAGACAACAATATCACATACTGGTGATCCCCGCTTGATATTACCAAAACTTTGCCTTCATATGAATTGATAATTCCCATAGCTGTAATTTAGATGGCTTATAATTCCCATTGTGCCTATTACAGGATTTCTCAACGAATTGAAGCTCGACATCTTTGGAGGACATAGAACCAGACTCCAGACATATAAGGTCTTAAATTTAAATAACTGGAGAATTCCAAATTACTAAGTACAATACGTGAAAAAGTGTCATCACAGAAAAATATGAATACCAGATATATGACTAATGATTATCTGAATAGAGTACTTGCCAGAGGTAAAGGTAAATTGTGGCAAAGAAAAAAGATGCTGTTTGAGTCAAATAAATAGCTTGTGGGAATCCCAAGCCTGTTGTTTTGGGCTCTTCATATCAGCTAAGTAAAAAAGCTCATCAGTCGGAGGTTATTTGATGTCATTTTCAAGACTTTCAAATAGGTTTCAAAATGCTGTGATTATAGTCATTCAACAAATATCAAAGATTGGAACTAGTCTTCTATAAATGGCTATAGGAAAATCCAAACAAATTCATAATCAACAAAATCATTTTAATCCTTTAAACACAAGAACGCTGTTAAATTTCTTTATGATAAATACGTAAAAGGTAATATAAATTTACGCCAGCCTATCAAGTAATTCTCCACTTGTAATCCAGTTTAAAATGACCCAATGTAAGTGTCTGCTCTATGACATTCTTCTCATGAAAAAAGAAATAAAAACACAACAAAGGAAAAGCAAAGATAATCTTTGTGTACTAACCAATGGAAGGAGAGTCGGATTTCTCGCCATTAACTGCAGGCTGACTATTTATTGTGAGAAAACCTTTTCGATTTAGTTGCTCCAATTTTTCATTGATTTTCACTGTTTCAGGCTGAAGGCCATCAAGCTCCGACCATGGATTGCTTTTCAACTTCCCCACACAAAAGTTTGCAAATTTCTGCTCGATAAAAACAAGTACCGAACAGGATAAGACTTACTGTCCACAAACTACCTTGATTGAAATTAGCAAGTATAATATCCATTTGTATTAGTAACTTTACTCTGAAGTGTAACAACTGCCAGAATAATTTATCCTTCCTAATGGATAAACACCAAAAAAAGCAAAGATATCATACCTCCTGGATATCCACTATGGAACTGAGAGGAACAACCCATTCCTCCAAAATTTTCTTGCTTCGAGAGCGTCGGCGCAAGAACTGCCATTCCAAATACAATACCATTAGAGTATTTACATTCCCCAAAGGAAAACTGTGTCCTCAATTCCTTCGAAAAAAAACAGTTTGGGAAATATATTTATTGATTAATGCAATTAGTCAAATGATGGGAGACGTAACAATCCTTATGAAATCTTCAATTTTGAGGTAGCAATCA
>ML783365.1:529966-546100 GCA_009831015.1 Picea engelmannii | reverse complement strand
CATTCCACCCTACTCAACGTCATGAAAATTTCCAACTTTGAAAGACACCCAGAGGTGAATGCATGTGTCAAGTTGTTTTTATCTTGTTACCATGGAAGATATTTGTGTCTAAAACACTGTATCACAGTTGATCCGACCTTGATCAATTGGATCATGGGTTTGAGTATGCAAGGACCTAACCCACAGGATTTTTATCCTGAAAAAGCCATGGACTGCGCTCTCGCACAAAGGATCAAGGACACTTATGGCAATGTCGAGAAGGGCACATGAGGCTACAAGGTAGCCTCTCTTCAGAATGGCATAGTGCCCCTCGTCTATCAGTTGATTGCAGGAAAGTTAGTACACAAGAACCGACCCACCCAAGTGACTGGTTTTTTAGTCGACCTCGCAGGGAAGTGCGCGCAGGGCCTACAAATGAATTGGGCGAAGTACCTAGTGAACCAGTTGGAACTTGACTGCAAAGAAGTGAAAGATCAAGGATATGAATTCCATTTCATTTAGCTCTTGATCATGATCACTTACATTGCCTGGGAGATGCCAGAAGGTGCGATCTTCCCAGACATAGAGCCTTTTGAACCATTGGCCGTGAAGTTCAGTACATTGTGGTACTCAAGTGACATGAATAAGCAATGGCAATCAAATTTCATGTTCTGTACATACTACAATCAGCTAAAGATATCCATATAGTCCAAGCCTCGCATGACGTTGAACACTATACACCGATTTAGACCTTTGATGAAGTTCAGCGTTGATCGAAATTTCATTTATATCATAGCACGATCTGACGAGCACAAGAAACAACTTCAATCCTACTATAACTTGACAGAGGAGGACTTAGAGGAGATTACTAAGGAATTTTCTATTGACCTCCTTATTCTAGTAGGCCCTGCAGAGATATCCGACATCGACATCCCAGAAGCTACATAGGATACACCCGGACCTAACAAAACAAAGAATATTGACGAAGTACAAGATTTAAGTAGTACCTCGATTAATATTTATTCCATGTCACTAGATCAAGGAGGTGATGGCGAAGAGATAGACGGCACATAATTTGAACAAAGGAAAGGTGAAGTAAAACCACCCAGAGATGAGGAGGACCCCTTGAAGAAAAGTAAGGTTTCCCCCCCTGAACGTTCCTCCCGGAAGAGATCAAAAGCCCCTATAAATAATATGTAGACCGCCCTCACCTCTAATGATTTCAATTTCATCATAGCAGCCCTGAATGATGCTTTGCTGGAGATAGCAGAGAAGTAAGAAGTTAAGCAGGAGGATATGTACAATATAATTTAGGTCGAACTCCAAGGAGTGCAGTAGGCACTACAGTCAAGCCGCGCAGTCTCTACTGTGCCTTTGTCATTGGGAACACTGGAACCAGGAGATGAGCCATCCCAACTCCACCGGCTCACTGATATAGTCAAAGATTACCTCCGACGAGCACAAGAGGAAACAGTGCAAGCCACCCAGGCTTTGGTACAATTATAGGGAGTACTTGTAGAACAACATCGAGTTGTCGAATACGAAAAGCGTGCTCTCCAAGAGAAGTTCAATGAAGAAAAGGCATAGTTCCAGAAAGGCAAGGAACAGTTGTTCACCGAACAACTCGAAGTGAAGGAAGCAGTCAAAAGATCACAGCGCTCTGTGACTGTCGTAGAAGCAAATGCAGAGGATCAAGTCACGAAGAAAGTATCACAACTTGAAGAAGTGATCCAACAACTGTAGCAATGCAACTCAAACCTATAAATACACACTGTTCCTGAGACCCCACAAGAGGTAAAGGACCAAAGAGAAGAAACTACCATGAGCGCAATTGAAATACTAAAGGCCCTTACCTTAGAATGTAAGAAATTCACTGATTGTAGTGCCCAAACATATGAGAAACTCACCAAGAAACCATAGCTGCAGACACTTGAATCGCAGCTCTAGGAAGTGAAGAAACATGCAGAAACACTACAGGCGCAGCTAAAATCCCTAACAGTTGTGGAGAGAATGAAGAGATATCAAGAGTAGTGAACTGCCCAGTAGCAAATCCATACTATCTAGAGAATAGTTATGGAGATAAATCAGAAAATCCAACTTGTGCAAGATAATTCCTATCAGTTATTTACAGAGGTAGAAGGCCAAGGAGCAGAACTAGAGCAAGTTAGCACCACAGCAGAATAGCACCTGGAAGGACCTATGAATGATGCATTCATTCAATAGTTTGTTGAACAAGATCTTGTAGCACATAAACAAGTTGAAGCAGTTCAAGACAAGCTCGAAGCGTTCGAAGTAGAACTTCCTACATTAGAGTGACTCAGGATGAGTCACAGGTGAGTGTTTGGGGCATGTTGGCCCTTGAACAAGTTTTGAGGGATCTGGTCAATTTTGACCTATTTTCAGACTTCGATAGACTATCGAAGGAGGAGTGCAAGATGAAGTGGAGATCACGGATCTCAGCCCCTTTTTGGGTAATTTTTGTGTTTCTAGGATTATGTAACGGGCATGCGATGTCGGCCCATGGGTTTACCCATGTTTAAGCCTATTTGGTAATGTATAAATAGATGTCTAGGCTATGTAAGAGAGGGAGAAAGGGATCTATGTGATGTGAGGCTGATAAGATAAGTTCTAAGTGAAATTATGGTTTGTAGATGCTCTGTGTATACTAGGAGAGACTTGTAGAGCTAGGTGCAAGGTATTGTAACAGGCCATGAAGTGCTTTGTGTTGTAACGCAAGGAAGGAGGATCTAGCGAGCTACGTAGATATATTGTCCTAGGCGAAGTAGTCTTTTGAGGCTCTGTGCTTGTAACCAATTGACTGAAGGCAATAAAGAAGAATAATTGGTGGACGTAGCCCCAGTGTGGGGGTGAACCAGGTAAACACTGTGTTGTTCTACTTTTTGCTTTTCTTGATGTGTTCATAACTACTCTTGCTAAGTGATTTGATAGAGATAGATAAATATGCTTACGATTTATGCTAATGATGTGTAATAATGTTATATTTGATCTATATGAAGGTGATGAGTGCTTGATTTTCTAGATATAACCTACCTGTTGACGATAAAGTGCTTAAACACATCAAATATGAGTGAATGATGCGATGCTTTGTTCTATCTATGCAGTAGTTATTGGTTGAATATTGATGAACTGTTGATGCTAAGTGCTTTGTTAAGTATTATAATCACATATTTGTGTCCCAGCTAAGGTTGCAGACACTTGAGTCCTGCAACCACCCCTACCTCTACCTCGGGTGAGACTTCATCTACTTCACAGGTGTTTTCAAAAGTGCTGGTAGTTAGGGTTTTGTTGGTGCGTTGTTGTAGCATTGAACCCTGGGTCTGACCAAGTTTTGAGAGATCTAGTCAAGTTTGACCTATTTCTGGAATTCGACAGCCTGTCGAAGGAGGAGCACAAAACGAAGTGGAGATCACAGATCTCGGCCCCTTTTATGGGTCCTTTTTAGGTTTTTGGGATTATGTAACAGGCATGGGATGTCGGCCCATGGGTTTACCCATGTTTAGCACTATTTTGTAATGTATAAATAGATGTCTAGGCTATGTAAGAGAGAGAGAAAGGGATCTATGTGATGTGAGGGTGATAAGATAAGTTCTAAGTGCAAGTATGGTTTGTAGATGCTCTGTGCATATTGCAAGAGACATCCAGAGCTAGGTGCAAGGTATTGTAACAGGTTGTGAAGTGATTTGTGTTCTAACACAAGGAAGGAGGACCTAGCGAGTTATGCAGATCTCCTATCCTAGGCGAAGTAGGGTTTTGAGGCTTTGTGCTTGTAACTGATTGACTAAAGAAAATAAAGAAGAAGAATTTGTGGACATAGCCCCAAGGTGGGGGTGAACCACTCATGCCTCTACCTCGGGTGAGACTTCATCTTCTTCGTAGGTGTTGATGAAAGGGACAGTATTTAGTGTTTTTTTGGTGCACTTTTGTAGTGTTGAACCCTGGGTCTGCCCCTGTGCCAACACCCACAGATTTATAGAATGTGTAGTAAATGTTGGTAGGTGTCTGGACATATTTTTTCATGTAATAGAATTCACCATGGTGATGTCTATTTCTACATACCTCGCACCAAGGTAGAGTAACCTGCTTCAAAGGGCTCAGAGCTCCTGAAGCCAAGATCGAAGAGTTTGAAGTAGAACTTCCTACATCAGAGTGACTCAGGATGAGTCACAGGGGAGTGTTGAGGGCTTGTTGGCCCTTGACCAAGTTTTGAGGGATCTGCTCAATTTTGACCTATTTTCAGACTTTGACAGCTTGTAGAAGGAGGAGTGCAAGATGAAGCATAGATCATGGATCTCGGCCCCTTTTTTGGGTCCTTTTTGGGTTTTTAGGATTATGTAATAGGCATGGGACATCGGCCCATGGGTTTACAAATTTTTAGGCCTATTTTGTAATGTATAAATAGATGTCTAGGCTATGTAAGAGAGGGAGAAAGGGATCTATGTGATGTGAGGTTGATAAGCTAAGTGCTAAGTGAAATTATGGTTTGTAGATGCTCTATGCATACTGGGAGAGACTTGCAGAGCTAGGTGCAAGGTATTGTAATAGGTTGTGAAGTGCTTTTTGTTGTAACGCAAGGAAGGAGGATCTAGCGAACAACACAGATCTCTTGTCGTAGGCGAAGTAGGGTTTCGAGGCACTGTGCTTGTAACTGATTTACTGAAGACAATAAAAAAGAATAATTGGCGGATATAGAACCAGGGTGGGGATGAACCACATAACCATTGTGTTGTTCTTCTTTGTTCTTGTCTTGATGTGTTCATAACTTCTCTTGTTAAGTGCTTTGATAGAGATAGATAAATCTTCTTATGCTTTGTGCTGATGATGTGTAAGAATGTTAGATCTAATCTATATGAAGGTGTTGAGTGCTTGATTTTCTAGATATAACCTACCTGTTGATGATAAAGTGCTTAAATAAATCAGATATGAGTGAATGATGTGATGCTTTGTTTTATATGCATAGTAGTTATTGGTTGAATATTGATGAACTGTTGATGCTAAGTGCACTGTTAAGTATTATAATCACATATCTGTGTCCCAGCTAAGGTTGCAGACACTTGAGTCCTTCAACCACCCCTGCCTCTACCTCGGGTGAGACTTCATATACTTTGTAGGTGTTGCTGAAAGGCTCGGTAGTTAGGGTTTTGTTGGTTCATTGTTGTAGCATTGAACCCTGGGTCTAACCAAGTTTTGAGGGATCTAGTCAATTTTGACGTATTTTCGGACTTCGATAGCATGTGGAAGGAGGAGTGCAAGACGAAGAGGAGATCATAGATCTTGGCCCATTTTTTGGGTCCTTTTTGGGTTTTTGGGATTATGTAACGGGCATGGGATGTTGGCCCATGGGTTTATGCATGTTTAGGCCTATTTTTCAATGTATAAATAGATGTCTAGGCTATGTAAGAGAGAAAGAGAAAGGGATCTATGTGATGTGACACTCATAAGCTAAGTCATAAGTGCAAGTATGTTTTGTCGATTCTCTGTGCATACTGGGAGAGACTTGCAGAGCTAGGTTCAAGGTATTGTGCCAGGCTATGAAGTGATTTGTGGTGTAACACAAGGAAGGAGGATCTAGCAAGCTGCACAAATCTCTTGTCCTAGGCGAAGTAGGGTTTTGAGACTCTGTGCTTGTAACTGATTGACTGAAGACAATAAATAAGAAGAATTAGTGGACGTAGCCCCAGGGTGGGGGTGAACCACCCATGCCTCTACCTCGGGTGAGACTTCATCTGCTTCGCAGATGTTGCCGAAAGAGACAGCATTTAGGATTTTGTTGGTGCATTTTTGTAGCGTTGAATCCTAGGTCTGCCCCTGTGCCAACACCCACAGATTTATAGAATGTGCAGTAAATGTTGGTATGTGTCTGGCCATTGTTTTTCATGTAATATCATTCACCATGGCAATGTCTATTTCTACATACCTCACACCAAGGTAGAGTAACTTGATTCAAAGGGCTCGGAGCTCCTGAAGCCAAGTACTCATGAAATATAGGACAATGCTCCTTGTCATGGCCCTCCGATTTGCATCTAATACACCAAATATATTCTCTTTTATCTTTTCCCTTATCTTTCTTCCTATCTTTGACCTGTAGTGATAAGATATTTAGTTGACTCAAAATTTGACTCATACCTTAGTTGGACTCTCCCATAGGGGTTGATTCTAGTTTCATGGCGATCTCCAACTCCTCAGCTTGCGAAGTGATATTGTGTTGCATCAGAGGCACTCCGATGTCTAGTAAGAGGGAAGCAATGAACCATTCTTTATTATGTTCGTCTGGAATATGAAAACTCAAATGACCTATCAAGGTCTTAAACCTCTCATCAAACTCCCAAACAGGTTCAACTACTCTCTTCTTGATTTCTTTCATCTTTGTAATGCACTGCGACTCTAACTTGGGTTTCTTAAATTAGAAAATCAATACAGTCTTAATGTCATTTAGCAGTTTAGGTTGTACAACTCATTTGAAAAATTTCATGTACCATCTCAGTGTGTGGTCTCTCAGGGTAGTACTAAACTGAGCTCTCTTAATAACTTCACCAGCAACATTCTTAATACTCCATACAACTTCACATAAGAACCAATGTTGATCAGGATATTCAGATCCATATCCCCTAAAGGTGGGTAACCTCATCTCATCTGCCATAGATCTTCCTAGGGTTCCTGAATGAGTATGCACTGAACCAATCATACCAGTTCTTTGAGTGCTTTGATAACTTAGGTTACTCTGGTTAATTAATGCCGCTAAAACAACAAGAGGAGTAATAGTACTTACTTCAACAGTCTGCGTAGTTCCTGAAGTTTCTAACTCCTCTCGATGAGGTTCTTCAGTCTTCCCCTCTTCTTCCCTAATAGACTCTGAATGTTCCTCATTCAGTAACTCTTCTTCTTCTCCATTGTAGAACCCTTCTTCCAATGGTGGTGGTTCGTGATTCTTCTCAAACAAGTTCACCAGAGGAACTTCTCTAAATGATCTCCCATTGTGCGTGTCTCCAACCTCTGTGTCGTTGTCACTGTCTGAGTTCTTGAACGTTAGCTCTTTAGTCCAAATTATTATTGTATCTTCAATATGTTCTTCTCATGTAACAACATCTTGATCTACAAGTTCAGAAAATGTAAAAATTTTCATCTAGGTCCCTTAAAGAAATATCTCTTTGTTTGGCTATATGATTCTACTATATCAATAGAAAGCTCAGTAATGTAGCCTCCAATGGTACTATCAAAGAAGTGATCGACTTCTCTTGACATGGCACTATCAACTCTCTTGACCTTCCTGATCAGTGTCGACATCCAAACCACAGGTGGTCTAAGTCTGATTTCAAACTGGGTATCTACTAATATGGCTAGCCACTTGTATAGATCCTTATGAATTCTTCCAAAGAAAATCTCATGTATATCGGTAAAGATATACTTTCCCAACCAATCCTCTGTGGTAAGATTAGGGTTCTTGTTCTGGGATTCTATGAAGTCCTTTTCTTGTTCTTATATCCACTTCTGAATCTCTATCTTAAACGGAAACCACCTTGACATTCCTTCAAGAAGATCTCGGTCGTAGCAATGGAACCATCTATTGGAACACGGGCAGACCCAAGGTTCAGTTCTAACAACGCACCAAAAATCCCTTTTGACAACACTTGCGAAGTAAATGCAGTCTCACCCGAAGTAGAAATAGGGGGTTGCAGGACTCAGGTGTCTACAACCAAGGGAAATTTAAGGTGGGTTCAAGGCAAAAACATACAACAACCTAGTTATTCCTTATCATCCTTAAGCCTACTGCATGAACTATATCTCAGACCTAACACAATGATATAGTAACAGTATAATAGAAAGAAGAAGGACAAAGCATCAATCACACAAAACAACAAGATATATGTGGTTCACTCTCTCCCTAGGGATACGTCCATAGAATTGTGTCTCTTGATATTATATGAAAACATACAGATCTATATACGCTCTTAGATTGTATATCTCTCTTTATTTCTCTTCTTCTCTCCCCTCCCTGCGCACCCAGCTGCAGGGATGATCTTTGCATCTGGCTGAAGATCTTACAACATAGACTGCTCTCCCAACACAATAATTCTCTCTCAACAATAACAACAATCACCCATCATAACATAATAGAACCCATCTCAGGTCCTCTTGACCTTTATTTATACATTAAAATGACTCTCAGACAACCTTAGGCTGAAACCTAGGTGTCAAAACCCTAAATACCAAAACCCTAGGTGTCTAACACCCTAGGTCAACTTGACCCACGTTTTATGGGCTTCCCCAACCTGTCCTTCCTTCTTTCCCATGATTTGTGGATTTTTTTGCTTGTTGATTTTTCCACGATCCATATTCCTTATTGATTTGTCTTCCTTGATCTCCCTATCCAACGGTTTTCTTTCTCTTACTTCGCTTCATCTTTTCTACTCTTTTGGCCACTTTGACCTAATCTTAGTCAACTTGTCTTCCACGTAGTTCACACTTCACACTTATTCCTTAACCTTATCTTTATTCCATGACCAAGGGCCGACAAATGGACCATACCCAAGTTGTGGAGAAGAGAATAAGAATTCAACTTTGAGAGCAAAGTTACTCTAGAGAAATTATTCACCTCATATTGAGTCTACATCCCTTTGTCCTTTTAATTTTGAACAAATTGTACATCCACCAAGATATTCCCGATTTGATGGAGAACCTCATTATCTCTCTTATATGATCTTGCCTTTGGTGGAGGATTGAAGTGGTGGAGTCCTAGCTCAAAGGGACTTAGTTTCTCAGTTTCGAATGTGCTCACACGGAATTTTTTCATTCATACACTTCTGTTGATTACATTTTAATAGAAATTATCTTTTCTCGTCCAATTAATATCTTGAAAATATTTGAATTTTTAATCCATGGGTGTATTTGTTATGAATATTGATGGATTATGCTATTATATGTGTTAACTTTATATATTATCACCATATTATCATTATATGAGGACAATTTGCAGGTGTATTTCTTTGAGTCAAGTGCTCAGCAGTGGACTTCATCGAACATCTAGACAAGGTAGGCTCTTTATCGTGTCTTGTTAGAATATTTGTTTATATAACATACTTGGGATTAGAGTTGATTTCTGCAGTCATTTCCGTCTATTGTGGTTTTCCCATGCCATAGAGTGATTTTCCTCGTAACATGCATAACCAACTTAATCTATAATAATATTTAGAAATATTGATCTTAATAAGATCTCATTTCAGTTTCATAGATTTAAGACTATGCAAGCCTTCTTGAGCTACACCTATAGCTTCATGGATTTGTTTTCCTTCTTGAAAACCAAACTGTTCGCTTGAAATTTGATTTGAGAGGATCATATTCAATATTTTGTAAATGATCTTGGACACTAATTTGTAAATACATTTACAGAGATAAATTGGCGTGAACTCATCTAGAGAGGATGTATTATCATATTTTTGGATCAAGGCAATAAAAGTGGACTTAAAAATAGCAGGAACTCGACCAGAAAGTTGAGTGTCCTCAACCACTTTCTGGAGATCTTGGTCGAGGATTTCATATAGTCCCAAGAAAAATTCAATCGACCACCCATATGGACCCGCAATTTTTTCCTTTTGAAAACTATTCAAAACTTCCTTTAATTATTCCTCTAAAACTTCGACCATCAGGGAACAGTTGTCTTCCTATTCCACAAAACTCGAAAAAAACTGAGCCATCCTAACAACTTCAATAATAGAAAAATGGTTCTCTTCTTTGAAGAGATCCGAGAAATTGTTCTTACCCAATATCTCCATCCCCTTAAAATAATTATCCACATTTCCATGTTGGTCCTCTAAGCTCCAAATGGTATTTGCAAATCTCTTTCCTTTTTCATAGGCTTGAAAAAACTTTGTGTTATCATCATCACTTTCCAACCAAATAACTCTTCTTTTTAATCTCCAAGATTCCTCCTTTTCCTTGAGAAGAGTATTTAATCTTTCCTAAAGTATGAGAAGTGCATATTTTGAAACTTGAGAAACCCCCCCTCATCCTCCTCATAGATCCTATGAAGCGATTCCTCTAAGTATTTCAACTCATCATCCTCGCTTTTCCATTTCTAAAAATCCTGGGACTTTTCTTTTTCCTTCAATAATTTTAGATTTGCAGCAAAATAAAAGGTGACTAAAGAGGAATCCCTATGATTGTAGGGAATCCAATTATACCTAATCAGAGAGATGAAAGACTCATCTTTCAGAAAAATCCTGTTGAATTTGAAAGGATTCGTAGGCTTTGAAGTACCCTATTGGATTTCCAAGAAAATCGGGGAAATGGTCAGAGTTCCCTCCACTACCAATCCACTATTTCATAAGCAATTGTCTCTCCAAAAAATAAATGATCAAGGCAGTTTGTCACTTGAGCCTCTCCTATCCTCTTATTTCTCCATGTAGGATTAATTTCGGAGGGTACCACATCACAAAGGTTTCTTTCCGTTGATTTCTGAGTAACAAAATTATTGAGAGGATCTGCTCTGGCATGTGGACACCAAGATTCAACTTGACCCGGAGAGAAATTTATGTCGCCTCCTAGAATGAGAGATTCTCCTTTCAGTAATGACTTGTTAAGAAGGTTTTCCCAAAATGGTACACTCTCCTGATGGGGACCATAAATATTAAAAATTGGGAGATCCACTTCCAAATACAAGGCCATAAAATATAGTCCAATAACAGACTCCATACCCTAGAAATTGTGAGCTTTTACTGTCCTCAAGTTCCAACCCAATGTCAGTTCCCTCGAACTGCCTTTAGCATCTAGAGCTACAAATTGCCAACCGAATAAAATACTTTCCAAACAAGATTTTACTTCCTCCCCATCTCCCATAGTCTCTTGAAGTAACAGAATATCAAGGTGTTCAAGAAACACCACCCTTTTTAGTGCTAATTTTTTAAGGGAGCCAACTAAACCCCTGCAATTGAAGGACATGACATTCATTTCAAACCCTTCTTATGAGCCCACAATTCTCTAATATCATGTTCAATAGACTGTTCTTTTCCATAAAGGAGGTCACTTTTGGCCTTTGATTGTTCCTTGGAGACAAAATATTTCCTCCCCCTACCCCCTTTCTTCTGAGCATGGTAAACCTCCTTACCTAGGCCACCTACAACAGAGGGATTTGAATGAGAGTGAAGGAATTATAGTGAGAATGATATTCTAGAGGATAAAGATGATTCCTCCTCCACTAAATGGAAAACCTGTAAATCCCAAGTATTCTCTGAGGAAACAAGAACATCATAAGGAATGACATATCCTTTGGTCAAGTTTAGGATGGGATTTGAGGTAATAGAAAGATTGTCGAGAGCCTCAATCCACTTATTTTCAGATACAGTTACATTGTTGAGCCTAAAATTAAAGGAAGTAAAGGAAGAGCAAGGGGTACCCAGTAAGAGGCCCATCGAAACTGAAGTAGATGAACTATAAAATCTCTGACTACATCCTAACCACCCAACACTGGGATCCAAAACCTTTAACAAATATAGAGACCTAGAGCATATACCCTTTTCCATATTCTCTAAATCTTGAACTAGGGCCTCACCGCCACTTTCTGCTAACCTAAACGAGGATGAAAACCCCTTCTCTTTAACAACTGAGACCACCCTATCCACATCCTCCTTTTTCTGGCCCTAGGTCTATTGACTAACGTTGGTTTTCATTGATGTCAACCCTTGAAGAAATCCCCGCAAAATAAAGGTTTGCTTAATGGACCCAAGATTGTCTGATGTAAAGATGACTCATTATTGTCTTGTCATGGTTGATAAGAAGTAAAGATGGATGAACTCCAAAGTGGTCCCCTTATGTTGAAAGCCCTCACGGGAAGATGCTTTGCAGAGTAAGAGAACCCATGCTTAATTGTGGAATAATGAGATGAAGGACAATGAATTTGTCAAGTAAACTATCCTAGATGGATAGTTCTTTTCATTCCATTTTCAGTGGTATGTGGAACATCACATAACTCCTCACGGTTAGAGATTTATGGCCATAAGAAGTTTCAGATAATATTACTCTATATGGATAGTACATGTCATTCCATTTCTGGTGGTATGTGTAACGTCACATAACTTCTCAAGGTTTGATATTTATGGCCTTATGAAGTTGGAGGACCCTCATATGTCATCTAGAAGCCCCAAAAGGTCAAAGTAGTCAAAGTGGTTTAAGAGATTTTAAAAGATAAATAATAAAGTGAAGTAATGAGTGAAATTTTCGCTATAAATTTTTTCATATAATGATTCAGACTGTGAAATTTCTATGCCATTAAGAAAACATATCCAAGTATCTGTGGTAAAAAATTCATCTTGTCAGTCATTGTAATTTTTGAGTTACACTACGTGGAAAATAGGGTTTGTGGCTAGTCCTGAAACTAGTCAAAAACAGGTGTTTCGAGTAAAAACATCATAACTTCTTCATAACAGATACAAATTAAGTGAAACAAAATGTGTTGGTTAGGGTATAGTCTTTAGTATGTTTTTTAACATTTTCATATTAATTCAACAAATATTACGTGCGGGGCATGCTCTACAAGGTCGCTCTCTAGAATAAGTCGGAATTCAGCAAGGTATGTCATTTTTTCTATAACTCCTTTTATGAGAGGTTCCAAGTAGTGAAGCATGGAGGAATTGCATAAAAAACATTGAAGAAAATTGTGTATCATTTTCAGATATTTATACATTACAGGTACAAAGTTATGATTACTTCAAGTTAGGGTTGTTGACTAATCCAAAACTAGGCATGTGAGACTAAAGAAAAGTTTGATGAAAATGCTAGTCTCTTGTTGTTAAAGTTAAGGAAGGTTTACAAGAATGTGATCATATACCCCAGGTCTATTACAAATCTACAAATCAGATTTGGATGATGAAATTGATGAGGGATTTTGGTTGAGTTACATGTTGAGTACATGGTTGAGACAAGTAGTTGATGAGTTGGCACATAAATGAGGTCTATAGTTGATCATGTTGGTACATATTGATGATTCATAGTTAATGAGTAGTTGACACATTATTGATACATACTTGGTATATGGTTGGATGCACTTGTTTATGGTACAGGTTGATTACAGGTTATTTGGTACAAGTTGGTGCATGGTTGATGCACTTGTTTATGGTACAAGTTGATTATAGGTTGAGGTATAGGTTGATGCATGGTTTAGATTTATTGGTACAAGTTTACAACGGTATATCTCACAGTGACAGGTTGACAATGGTTCCATCATTATACTTCTACTTCAGGGTGTCGGGACGTGGCACGGACAGGTGCGTGTTGCCACCTTTTGGTTGTAGCCGGAGAACATAGGGGGTTGTAGCCTCCTTCTGGTTGTAGCCAGAGAATTGGGGAGTTGGATCTTCCCTCGGGTTGTATCCTGAGAATATAGGGGGCTAGATCCTCCTTCCAGTTGTATATGGAAAACAAAGGAAGTTGGTGCTTCCAATGAATGTAATTCTTCAAGACATATAACAAAAATCATTATGTGGTGTTCTCCCGATTTGGGTTTCCATGTAAAACACTGGTGTACTGTGTATGTGTGTGATTTTTCTTTTCTTATTTCTCATTATTGGATAATAATGCTACTTTGATATAACACTTGGATCAATTTGGATAAAAAGGATTATAATTTCACTATTACATATTCACCCCCCCTCTCAGTAATCCAATAATTGGTATCAAAGCAGGTTCCTTTAGAAATCGGTTTAACCACTCAAAGGTAGATCATGGAGAGTACCAACTCATATAAAAATGGAATACCAGAGTTTTATGGATAGAAGTTTGTTTTTTGGAGCATAAGGATGAGGACATATATACAGGCACAGGGATTTCAAGTTTGGCAATCAAAATCTTGCACCAGCAGTTCCACCAACAAATGACAAAGCAGTAAAACTCAGTGAGAATAATTCCATAGACACAAATGCACTTTTGAATGGTCTCAGTGATACAATATTCACCAAAGTTGCACACTGTAAATCTGCTAAAGAGATTTGGGTCAAGCATCAAAATATTTATGAAGGAGATACAAAATTCAAAGCAACAAAGCTTCATACTTATAGAGGTCAGTTCAAACAAATAAAAATGAAGGAAGATGAAGATATCACAGCCTACTTCTTATGAGTCGATGAAATAGTGAATGCAATCATAAGATTGGGAGAAGAAATTAAAGAATCTGTAATTGTTCAAAAGATACTAAGATCTCTTCCTATGAGATTCAACCCTAAGATATTAGCACTAGAAGAAATATCGTCTCTAGACTCAATAAGCATGGATGAACTGCATGGAATCTTCACAGCATATGAAATGAGATCTGAGTAGGAAAATCTAGATGTAAAAGAAGCAGCCTTCAATGCATCCAAAAGATCAAAGCAAAATAAAAAGGAACAAGAAGAATATAGCAGCAACAGTGACGCCTCGAAGGATGATAAAGAAGTGGCCAACTTCGTCAAAATATTGAACAAGGGAACATACAGTAGGTATAGAGGTAAGATCCCTTTAATTTGTTTTAATAGTGATGGTATTGGTCATTTTGCTAACAAAAGTCCTCATAAGAAAAAGAGAAATGATGAAGGTTACTCAAAAGGAAAACACACATATAAAGGAAAAATAACTACAAAGAAAGTTTTCAAGAAAATCTTATACACCAAAGAAGACATCTCATCATTAGATGAAGATGAAGTCAGTGACAATGTGACAGGAATATTTCTATTCATGGCAGTAAAAGACTCTGACAAAGAAGACTCTGAAGAAGAATATGAAGAATCCAAAGAAGAATGTGAAGAAGTCGAAGAAGAAATTGAAGAGGTAGAATTTGACTATCAAGAAGAATTAATGTGTGCCATAGAAGTTATCAAAAGAGAAAAGAAGAAAAACAAGAAACTACAAGCAGAACTAGACAAGAAAAAGGACACTCGAGAACTAGACAAATGATCACAAAATTGAAGGTTCAAATAGAAGAAGATAAAATAATTGAAGAAGCACTCAAAGAACAACTAGAAGAAAAAGATAAGATCATTGGAAACTTGGAAGAAGAGGTTGTCACACTAAGAAACGATATTCAAAAGAAAAATATATAGAATATCTCAAAAGTTCTGGATGACATTATCAGCAATCAAAAATCTCAACTTGACAAGTCCAGACTTGGATACAATCAGACAGAAAAGGGATCAAGCTCCAAAACAACAAAGCAAGAAAAAAATCCAAAGAGCTATGCAGAATCAATCAAAGAGGATAGGATGATATACAAGGAAGATTACAGGGACACTCCTCCACTAAGAAGATTCAGATTTTAGAATCAACAACAGGCAGATAGGCCTCAAGAAAAAGAAGGATTCATAACAGCACCTCCTTTTAGAATATATTCAACTCCTAGGTATCAAACTATATTTTTTGGTTTATGTTATGCATGTAATAATTTTGGACATAAAGCTGTGAATTGCAAAGATAACAACAGGAACAGTAACAACTTTGAGAGTTATACATAAATGGATTATTCAAGAAGACCTAGAGAAACACAAAGAAGAAGTTACAACAGCTTTGAATCCTTGAGCACTAAAGTGGAATGTTACAAATGTAAAAAATATTGACACGTGGCCAAGGATTGTAGAATGACAGTCCCTCCTAAAGAACCTCAAGAGAATAACAACAGTCACAAACAAGAACCTTAAAAAACAACATGGATAAGAAAGCAAGATCAGTATAACAATGAACAATGCATAGTCGCTCTACAAGATAAGCAGAAGAAACATGGTTGGTATGTTGACAGTTGATGTTCAAAACACATGACATGTGATAAAGACAAATTTCTTACATTACAAAAATAAAAAAATGGATCAGTCTCCTTCGGAAATGATAATTCATCCAAAATCATTGGAGAAGGCATAGTCCGCATTGGGAACAAGAATGAAAAGGCACAAAATGTTCTGTTGGTAGAAGATATGAAACATAATATTCTAAGTGTGAGTCAAATTTGTGACCAAGGTCATAAACTTACTTTCAATTCAGAAAAGTGTGAGATAAGAAAAGAAGGTTCAGAGAAATTGGTCGGTACAACTGCAAGAACTTCAAACAACATATATGTGTTAAGTGAAATTGGAAATGAAAAGTTTTGTCTAGGAAAGGAAGATGAAAGTTGGTTATGGCATAGAAGAA
>ML783365.1:504247-519796 GCA_009831015.1 Picea engelmannii | reverse complement strand
AACATAGGGGGTTGTAGCCTCCTTTTGGTTGTAACCAAAGAATTGGGGAGTTGGAGCTTCCCTCAGGTTGTAGTCTGAGAATCTAGGGGGTTGGAGCCTCCTTCTAGTTGTAGTTGGAAAACAAAGGAAGTTGGTGCTTCCAATGAATGTAATTCTTCAAGACATATAAGAAAAATAATTCCATGGTTTTCTCCCGATTTGGGTTTCCACATAAAACACTAGTGTACTGTGTATGTGTGTGATTGTTCTTTTCTTATTGCTCATTATTGGATAATAATACTACTTCTATATAACACTTGGATCAATTTGGATAGAAAGGATTATAATTTCACTATTACTGATTCCCCCCCCCCCCTCTCAGTAATCCAACAAGTTCCTGAGAAGAAGGTGGAAATACACTAACAAATTCCCATGAAGGTGACATATTCTGCAGCAAAAAAGGACATTTTCATAGTCCATTTTTTGTGTAAAAACATACTGACCCCATTGAAGATCTTTTTCTTCCCCAAGCCCATCTCTCACATTTAAGAAAACCAAAATCCTAGTAAATTTCCTCTGCTTGGATTCCTTAAATTACATATCAACTTCGAAAAAATACCCTAAGTAATTCCCAATAGATTTGAAATGTTCGAGCGACCAAAATTGAATCGACAAATCGGGAAACTGAACCCACACCATAATTTTGTCCATCCTTTCTCTACTGACATCAAAAAGAGGAGTCTAGGGCTTCAAAAAAAAAATGGATTTTGTTTATGCTCCAATTCTGACCTAAGACCCATAAGGCATGATCTGACTACAGAAAATTGAAAGAAAACGAGTTCCTTGTTAATTCAATAACTTCTACCACATATCCTAGCTGACCCTTCCAAGACAATCTATCCCAATTGATAACATATTTAAGAGAAAACGATCTTCCACTAGCCCAACCCATGATGGTTTGGCTAGCCATCTTGAGTACTTACTGAAGACCCACATCTTTCCCGAACACCAAACTCCCTAGATTTATTTTGGTTTTCAATACTTTCCACTTCTGACACTTACCACCTCCAACTTTTTGACCAAAGAATCCCTCCACGACCCCTTCTTCTAAACCTTGGATATTTAAGCCCCTAAGAGGCCCCCAAAAAACTAAAGGTTGTCCAAAGAACCCTCAGTGTTCCTCAACATCAATGAAGGTCGATATGAAGCCTCCATTATGTTGTAAAGGAGCCTAGAAAACAACCCTATCTAGTGGCTAAGAGGTGTAACCGGCCAAAGGCCCAATGGATGAAACTGCCACCGGAACACTAATGGACACCTCAAGCTCACTAGAGAAAAAGGTGCCCTTGGGAGGGAGGGGTTCCTCCATAAAAAAACCATTTCCTTCATCGGGAGAACTCCAAAAACTACATATAGGACCCAAGTTGGTGACTTGTTTTCTTAGTCTGGGGAAAAAACATGTCGGCAAAGAGCCTGACTGTTCCTGACCAAAACGCAAATACAACACCCAAGAAAAACCACTAAACCGCTTCTAAAACGGAGGGTGAAAGAGACAAAAAATGAGAAAATCTAGGGGAGGGCTCCATAGTTCCACCTTCCAAATCAAACTAATGTTGACACATACCCCCAGCCCCTTCCTTGTCAAGCTTAAGACCACTAACCTCCAACCTAGTTCCACATGTCGCAATCCAGATATCACTTTCCTCCAAATGGTCAGAGGAATAATCCATGTGCTCCTCTAATTCCATAGTAAAAAACCTGCATCACACACAAGCTTCAACGATGTTAGAAAGGAAGCAAAAATCCATAGTTGACTATGACCCCACCTCAATTGAACCTCATTCATGTGATAACCCTAACCACCATCGCCTCAAAATATATGTTTCGTCTTGAACATATCCATATTTTTATCTAAATTATGCATTAATTAAAATGGGGATTATATTGAGGATTTTACATTCCCCCTCCCCTGCAATTTTTCTCCATCCTTGGTACACAACACCATGCCAAATAGATATACAAATTTACATCATAATATTTGGAAAATAAAATTTTGAAATATTTTTACTCTCCAACAACTATCCCAACCATAATATCTCATTCTTCTCAACCTATTGAACCAAGGATTGTATTCCCTTCACAACCTTTAGTCTATTGGGTTGCACCATTCTTGTATCAATAATATCAACACAGGTGACCAAGTATTCTTTCATTTTAGCTTTCATTTTCCTCAAAATTGACAAAAAATTGTGGGTATTTTTCCCACATGTTTTCTTCATGCTCCCATGTAGCATCCTCAAGACCATAAAAATTCCATTGAATCTTTACCAACCCTATGGCCTTGTTCCTTGGCACTTTGATTTTCTGGTCCAAGACACGCACTAGTTCCACCTGGAAATCTCCTTCGTGCTCCACCTCGATCAAATTACAATCAATTATGTGGTTATTCTTAGGCACATATTTCTTTAATAATGATACACAAAAAACATTATGCACTCTCATGGATGCAGGAAATTTTAGCATGTATGCAACTGGCCCTATCTTCTCTAGTACTTCAAAAGGCCCACAATATCTTTCTTCCAACTTTGGGTAACAACCCAATATTATCGAACTTCTCTTTTCTTTCACTTTGATAAAAAACATGTTCTTCGAATTTAAATTCTCTAAAACTCTTTTCTTGTTTTCATAAATTTTCTTCCTGTCCTAGGAAGCCTTTAAAGTCTTCCTGATCTTTGCTATATTTTCTTCCATTTCCTTTAACAATATTGGCCCAATGACAACTTCGTTTGTTGGGTTATCCCAACTCACTGGTGTGTTACATTTCCTTCCATACAAAGCTTCAAATAGAATTGTTGGCCCTTGACCAAGTTGTGTAGAACCTTGGTCACGTTGACTAGTTTTGGGACTTCGATAGGCTTGTTAAAGGCAGAGCACAAGGCAAAGTGGAGATTGCAGGATCTCGGCCCCTTCTTAGGGAAGTTTTGGGTTTAGGTTTTATGTAACGGGTATGCGATGTCATCCCATGGGTTTACCAATGTTTAGGCCCTTTTGTAATGTATAAATAGAAAGCTAGGTGATGTAAGTAAGGGAGACCTAGATGTGTAATGTGGCTAGTGAGATAAGTGAGAACATTTATGGATGATATGTGCATATTGTGTGTTAAGACTTGCAGATCTAAGTGCAAGTGATTGTAAGAAGCTTGTGTGCAGATTGTAAAAAGGAATTGTGCTTAAACCTAGCTCAGGAAAGGAGGATCTGGCGTGGTGCATGCAGATATCCTATCCTATGCAGAGTGGGTTCTTGTGGCTCTGTTCTTGTAGAAGATTGAAAGAAGGCAATAAACAAGAGAATATTTGGTCGATGTATCCTCACACTGGGGTGAACCATGTATATCATGTGTTCTGCTTGCTTTGTGCATTATAGTTGCTATGTTATTGATGTGATTTTTTCTTAGTGAAGTGATATATGTTAGATGCATCTGATACAATAGCTTAGTGCTTAGTAATGTGAATGAATGCTAGATCTGATCCATTTTTATATGCTAAGTGCTTATATGTATTAGATCTTGTTGAATACTGCGTTGCTCTGTAACTAGGGTTTCAACCTACGATGTGAATAAGGGTTAAATATTGATGAATGTTAAATTCTAAGTTCTCTGTTAAGAGTTGTAATCATATATCTATGTCCCAGCTAGGTTGTAGAAAATTGAGTCATGCAACCACCCTTGCCTCTACCTCGGGTGAGACTTCATATGCTTTGCAGGTGTTGTCAAAAGGGCCGGTAGTTAGGTTTTTCTTGGTGCACTGTTGAAGCATTGAACCCTGGGTCTGCCCCTATGCCAACAAATGGTTTTGTTTCTAGGACCTGGAACTGTGATTGTTGGGAACTAAAGAAAATAAATTTATGTGCGTAGATTTGTTTCTTTAGTGCATAGTATTCTACTTGACTATGAAGCTCTATGCTAACAAAGGAATTGGATCTAAAGAAAACAGGTAAGATCTTAAAGCTTTGTGCTTTTAGAAAGGTAATATAAGTGAAAATTTTTGTTTCGAAAGAATGGATCTAGGTATGTCTAATAGATTTTGTCATAGTTTGAAAACCAAGGCATAGCTAGAAGAAAGAAGATTGGATGTGAATAGATCAGATAAGAATAGTGAAAGATATGTTATTCCTATGCATAGAAAGAATGTTTGGACTAACAAATGGATGTCGGATCCTAGAAATATTTTTTTGCAGGTTAGTTACTATGATCCCAGTGCGCTGTACAAAAAAGGTTGGGGGTCATTTAAAAGAAAGAGAGGATTAACTCTTTGCTAAAGTTGCAGAAGACAGGGATATCTTGCAAAGGAATTCCCTCGTAGAGGTCCTAGTTGTATTTTTTGTAAAGCTATGGACCATGAAGTTTTGGATTTCCCTAGAATGATTTCTAAAGTTGAAAAGATGAACATGAGACAATAAAACCATGAGACATGCCAATAAACTAAGGATATGATAGAACCCCAGAAAGAATCAGAGACTGTATTATTATAGATGAAAGAAACCTTAAATGATCACAGAGATATCAAATTATTAGAGAACTTAAATGAGAAGGAATGCATCGAAACAAGAATAGGAGACTTCGACATAAACTGTGTTCTGGATGAGGAAACATAGGTGAATATCATGATAGAAAGAACTTGGGAATTTTGGGAAATCCTGTTATGGTTCCTTCATTGGGAGGAATAGGAATGTTTAAAGGGAATATGATAACCCTATGTGGATGAATTACCGAGACATCTATGAGTGCTCATGGAACTTCAACAGAAGAAGAATTTGAGATCGTTAAATTTGTTGAGAATAGTACTCCATTTGCTATTTTGCCAAGAAAAACCTAGATTGAGAAAGATGAGATACAAAGGAAACAAGAAAAGGAGGATCTAGAACAGAAAATAAAGAACTAAGAGATTTCATGCCTAGGAGAATAGTGCACTTACTGGAAGAACAAGAGGACTAGTCGAAGCTACTAAGGACCAGAGATCTAGATGTCGAAGTTGAAATAACACAGGAAGACTAGAAACACCTGTCTGTACAAGAGAGTAGGCACCTACCTCAGAAATAGAAGAAGTATTACTCTCAGAAAAATTGAAAGGACCTCCACAGTGCAAAGTTACTATTCCAGAAGGAGATAAGAACAATAATGGAAAGAGGAAACCAATGACTTAGATTACAAGAAAGAAAGCTAGAAAGTTGAGCAAGAAGAAATCAAAGTTAGAAAAATTATAGGAAGTTCTAGGGAGGACTTCACAGAAGGAAGGTTTGGAGAACTGGAACTTCGTCAGTATATCAGAACAACACAGATTGGCACTTCACTACAGTGAATAAATATGACCATTGGAGGTGTCCCAACCATTATCCCAATGCTCCAGAATGGCTTGAATCGCAGTTATGGCCAGAAAGATCACCATTAGACCCTTGGGTTTGCACCATAACAGATGGAATTACATTGATTGAGGCATTCCTTCCAGTTGAAAGAGTTTGTTACGATGTTGTCTATTTATCCCATCGAGCGTTGCACCAAGAACACTTTTTCCAGTTGTGATTATTCGTTACCATAGAGAACTAGTTTATTTTGCGGTGTACCTATTTGAGACCTCGCCACTCGTTCTGTTACATCGAGTATTTGATCATCGACCTGATATACCTGATCTCGAGCGTGCATATTGGGTGACTTCAGCAAAGTAGACAAATCCATCGAAGAGATCCTAATTGACCTCATGGATGAGAAGGTCATGTCCATAGGAGTCCAAGCCTCATCGACGAGAGGAGTGCAAGCATCCACGTCGATTGCTTGTGTATCTGGACCATCTCGAGATGTGACAGAGAAATGAATCAAGCATTGTCATGACTTGGAAAATGTGAATCTCATCCCATCTATCCTGCTTGATTATATCCCACCTCTAGCTGGTGCGGTTAGTTGAGACGGTGTTATGAGGGACTTCGACTACACCTTGATCACTGCATACCTCCTGAAGGGGATACATGTAGTTGGACTGCAGTTGGGACAGATCATGATGTTGAAAATCAATGACTTCAACTTGGGAGATCGCAAGAACCATGGAATGCTCACCCCACACAAGTATTTGACTAGGACCAAGGGGAAGAAGTTGAATATCATCCCCGAGCCATGGACTATGGACATTGTGAGGTACACTATCCTGAACGTGATGAAGATACCACACTTTGGAAGGCATCAAGAGGTTAACGCATGCGTTAAAATCAAGTTTTCTTGCTTCCATGGTGGTTATCTATGGATAGAAAGACGCATCACTGTAGATCTGGCACTGATCCATTAGATCATTGGATTAAGCATGCAAGGACTAGACCCACAAGACTTGTATCCAGGGAAGGCTGTAGATCACGCCCTGAAACAGAAAATCAAAGACACCTATAGATATGTGGATAAGGGGAAGCAAGGCTACAAATCAGCCTCCATTTAGAATGGCCAGTTAGTTTCAAGTAAGATAGTAAGGAAGAACAGACCCACGTAGGTCATAGGGTTCGTTGTTGACCTCGCGGGAAAATGCGTAGAAGGGCTACAAATGAACTGGGTGAGCTACCTCGTCAACCATTTAAAGAAAGACTGTCGCGAAGCTTAGGATTAGGTCTATGAGTTCCACTTCAGATGGTTGTTGATCATCATCACTTTCATTTCTTGGGAAATGTCGGAAGGTGCGACCTTCCCTAAGATTGATTCATCAGAACCCTTAGCGGAGAAGTTCACCAAGCTCTAGTATTCGAGCGACATGGAGAAACAATGGAAGTCAAACGCAGTTTTCCAAAGCTTCTACCTGTAGTTGAAGAGGGATATTGAGTCTTTCCCTTGGATGATACCAAACACCCTACATAGGTTCAGACCATTTGTCAAGTTTTGCGCAGATAGAAATTTTATTTATATAACTGCGTGCGAAGATGAACACAAAGAAGAGCTGCAGAGTTACTATAAACTCACAGAGGAGGACATGGAAGAAATCACTAAGGAATGGCCTATAGAGTTCCTTATACCATTCGACCAGAAAGAACTGTCTGACCCCGACCTCATTGGAAGTCCTATGGTTACTCACAAAGAGTATGATGCACCCAGCAGTAGCAGAAGGAAGAAAAAGGAAGAGGTATAGAAGTCAAACAACACATCATAAAAGACTACTTCAGACTCACCTGGAGGGGGAAGGTGATGACGAAGTAGACAAAGAAGAGGACAAAGGAGAAGAAGACAAGCAGAAACAAGGTGAAGTAACACTGCCTATGGATCCTATTGATGAAGCTGAGACCTCTAATAAAAGAAAGGTTTCCCCCATGAAACCTACATCGCGGAAGAAGCCCAAAGATAGTAAACCATAGATGCAGAATGTTCTCATGATGGATGACATAGATTTCATCATCACCACTGTCTCAGATACCTCGGAAGATATCTTACAGTGCAATGAATCTAAACAAGAGACCATGTATGAAAGAATTCAAGCAGAGTTGAAAGGGGTACAACAAGCCCTCTACTCCAACCGTGCAATGTCTATTGCGCCCCCGTCATCAGAAGGAACAAAGTTGGGATATGAACCTTCCCATCTACTGTAATATACCAGATATAAAATGTATGCAGAACTGAAATAAAATGCTAGTAATGGCAGAATAACAGCAATATAGCCAAAACATTCACCACAATAACACTGAAATGATATAAGAATAACAACAGAAATAACACTTTGAATTTGAAAGAAATGTTCACGTGCCTCTTTGAGGGGGAAACATCCATTTGAGCAGAGCTCTATTACAATAATATCCAATCTAGGGTTCTCATACCCTCGACTCCTATTTATACTAAAAAGAAGCATCTAGAGGAAGATCCTTCTAGAAGAGGAAGCTTCTATTAGGTCTTCTTACATCCACCTTATTATATTTTATTGAAATGCCTTATTAATATTGACCTTTATTACATCTAAACATATTGTTCTACCTATGTGCAGGTAAGGACCCTAACATGTTCACCCCCTTAAAAACAACCTTGTCCTCAAGGCTTCAGATGAGAAAATTGTTGCAGAGTGGTAGATGGTTCCCAAGTGGCGTATGTTGGAGTTGTATCTTTCCACTATACTAGCACTTCCTTGATGGTTGTCTGATGTAGGCGACACTCATGTTGGTCCAAAACTACTTTTGGCTGTAACCAAATGGATCCTTCTTCAGCTAACTCTGGAAGGTTGGTTTGAATTTGGCACTTAGCTCCAATCACCTTCTTTAAGCATGAAACATGAAAAACAGGATGTAGCTTCGAATTGCTGGGCAAAGCTAACTGATAGGCGACTTGTCCCACATGCTTGAGTACGGTATAAGGACCACAAAATTTGGGCGCTAGCTTCTGACAATGCTTGGACTTGAGGGAATTTTTCTTGTAAGGTTGCAGTTGAAGAAACACATGATCCCCTTCTGCAAATTGACGTTCAGAGCAACCTTGATCTACTTGTTTCTTCATGCAATTTTGTGCCATGACCAAATTCTCTTTGAGGGTACAGAGAATAGCCTCTCGAGATGTAAGTGTTATGTCAACTACCTAGACCTTCGAGGCACCCGGTAAGTACGAGAGAATTGAAGGTGGCTTATGTCCATGTACCGCTTCAAAAGGAGTCATGCATGTAGCTTTATGGTATGAAGTGTTGTACCACCATTCAGCTAGGGGTAACCATTAAGCCTACTGACTTTTCTTTTCCGAGGAAAAACACCTCAAATATGTTTCCAAACACTTGTTGAAAACTTCTGTTTGGCCATCAATCTGGGGATGATAAGCTATGTTGAGATGCAATTCAGTGCCTTGTATCTTGAACAGTTCTTGCCAAAAATTGCTTGTGAAAGTTGGGTCGCGATCAGAAACAATAGAGTGCAGCATGCCATGAAGCTTGAAGACCTGATCCATGAATATTTGAGCCACCATGGATGATGTAAATGGGTGTTGAAGGGAAAAGAAATGACCATACTTTGAAAGGTGATCAACAACCACCATGATGACGGATTTATTTCCCGATTTGGGTAAGCCGGTAATAAAATCCATAAAGATATCCTTCCAAATAGCAGGTTGAATCAGGAGAGATTGTAGTGTGCCTGGCGATTTGACTATTTCTCCCTTGTTGCATTGACACATATCACATTCAACTACAAAATTATGAATGTCATGTTTCATACCATCCCAGAAAAAGGAATGTTTTACCATGTCATAGGTTTTGGTGAACCCGGAGTGCCCTGTTGTGGGTGTAGCATGAAGCTTAGAAAGTATCGTGGATTTAACCTTTGATTGTTTACTTAAATACAAATGGCCTTTGTATAGAAGTTCATCATGGAGCCAAGAGTACCCTAGGGAAGTTGAAGCCTTGGACTACAATTGGTGGATCAACTGCAGACTTTTGGGATCTTGTAGCCATTCCTGGCGAACGGCTTGGAGCCAATCTGGTACAATGAATGAAAGAGCAAAAAGGGATCCTTCATCTTCATATTTTCAGGAAAGTGAATCTACAACTACATTGTCTTTTCCTTTATTACAAATGATCTCATAATCATATCCAAAGAGTTTAGTCACCCATTTCTATTGTTCTCGGGAGGAAATGCATTGTTCCAGTAAATAATTGAGGCTTTGATGGTCTGTCTTAATTTGGAAATGGTGCCCCAATATATAAGGATGCCACAGATCCACGGCATGCAGAATAGCCAAAATTTCCATTTCATAGATGGATTTGCCCAGATTTCTTTCAGATAGTTGCTTGATGGTAAAGGCCAAAGGTCGACCCTCTTGCATAAGGACAACACCAATTCCTTTCCCTAAGGAATCACATTCCAACACAAAGGTCTTTATGAAATCAAGAAAGGAGAGGATTGGAGTGGTACACATGGTCATCTTCAAGGTTTGAAAATCTTGAGTAGTGGCTGGGATCCAAGTGAAAGAGTTCTTTTTTAGGAGAGTAGTGAGAGGTGTTGCAATCTTCCCATAATTCTTAACAAACTTGCGATAATACCTTGTTAAGCCTAGAAATTCGCACAAGCTCTTAAGAGTCTTTGGGTGAGGTCAGTCTTGCATAGCTTCAATCTTTTTAGGATCCACCCTAACACCATCTTTACCAACCAGATGACCCAATTATTCTACTTCTGAGGCGCCAAAAGAACATTTAGATTGTTTCAGGAGAAGTTGGTACTGAGAGAGTAGATGGAGAACTCGATCCACATGAGAAAGATGGTTTGTCTAGGTTTTGCTATAGATGAGGATATCATCAAAGAAAACTAAGACAAAATGGCGGAGAAAAGGACGGAATACATGATTCATGAGGCTTTGGAAGGTGGAGGGGGCATTACACAAGCCAAAGGGCATGACCAAAAACTCATAGTGGCCCTCATGAGTTCTAAAGGTAGACTTGGGAATATCTGCCCCTTTCATATGTATCTAGTGGTAGACTGAACGGAGATCCAGTTTAGTGAAGAATTGGGCACCACTCAAGTCATCCAGGAGATCATCAATGACAGGAATGGGGAATTTGTCTTTGATGGTAAGTTTGTTGAGGGCACGAAATTAAGGACACATTCGCCAATAACCTTCTTTCTTTAGGACCATCAGCACAAGAGATGAGTAGGGGCTTGTACTAGGGAGGATAACGCCTGCATTAAGGAGTTCCTGGACCATTTTCTCAATTTTATTTTTTTGGGAAAAGGGGTGATGATACGGACGGATATTGGGAGGAAGGCTTCCGGGTGCAAGGGGAATGGAATGATCATGAACACCACAGGAAGGAGGGAGGCCTTAGGGAGTGGAAAAGACCAATTGATGTTTAGAAAGGATGGCTTGGAGGTCTTCCGGTACCGAGGGTGTCTCTATTTCTTTTATGGCATGGAGTTGGGCAATAACACCAGAATGACCCTTTTTGAGAAGCTTTTCCATGCAATGGGAACAAATGATCTCGAGTGAACCGGAGGTGATTTATTGTAACTTATATTGGTGGCCCTCCTGGTCGAATTGCATGGTTAAGTCTTTAAAATCCATGAGAATGGGACCCAAAGTCATTAGCCAGTCTACACCCAACACAATGTCACAACCTCCCATGTCGATAGCAAACATATGGGGTTTCAAGTAGTAGTCACCAATTTGGAGATGCACATTTTCACAATGCCCTCCACATTTCATGGAACCACCATTGGCAATCATGATTTGGAAATTATTGATGGCATGGATGTAGCAATGAGTTTCTTAGGAAATGCGGCAATGAATAAAATTATGGGTGTTTCCACTATCAACCAAAATGATGACCTTCTGATGATTGATGTAACCGATTAGTTTGAGGGTTTGGGAAGCAAAGAAGCTAGTGAGAGCATTGAGGGAAATGACCGGTTCTACTTCGGGAGGGTATGAGCGAGGGGTTATGTCAGTGGCTTCAGGTGACTCAGACATAGAGGGATTTTCTTCATCTTCTTCCTTGGAGATGGCCATAAAAAGATTTTGTTCTTTACACTTATGGCCCAGGAAATATTTGTCATCATGGTTATAGCAAAGGCCTTTGAGTTGGCATTCAGCCATTTCATCCCTGGTCAATTTTTGGATCTTCAGTGGAGCAGAGGGAGTAGTGGGATTTACTGGTTTAGGGAGAGGGATAAAGGAGGGTTTGTGGTTTTGAGTAGATACAACCTGTTGTGCTTCTTTATCTCTTTTGGTAGCCTCCACCCAACTCTCAGGCCGAGCCATGAGGACATGGGCCTAAATTTCATCCTTGAGGCCGCTGATAAAACACTCTCAGAAAAAGGCATCAGACATGCCCTCTGTTCTAAAATCCAGGCGCTCAAAGGTAGCTATAAATTCTTCCACTGTTCCTAATTGTTTCAGCTTTGTCAAATGGCCCAAATGGTTGGTGTCAGTGTCAAAGCATTCATAAAGATCTGCCACAAAGTGTGTCCAAGCAATATACCCTTGACAAGAAGTTTTTCTCCATTGCCACCATTCCCAACATTCTTGATCTCGATGGAGAACACCATACCGAAGTTTGGCCAAGTCATTTATAATGTCGTATAAAGAGGAGTAATGTTCCATTTGGGTTACCCAACCAGTGGGGTCCGAGCCATCAAATTTGGTCACATCCACCCGCGTAAGGCGTAGGTCACGTTGAAAGTGATGGTTCTGCAAGGTATGGGAATGAGAAGAATGGTCACCTTCAGTATGTGGAGGTGAGGAAGAGGAAGGGTTATCTGTAGGGATATGCAGTTTGGTGCAGAGTGCCAAAAATACTGATTCAAGCTAGGTGGTGAGGTCTTGTTTGATTTTCCCCATTGAGGACTACATGGTTGTATTGATGGCGGCAACATTGGCACTGAGTTGTTTCACTTCTTGTTGGGTCTCAATGAGACTAGATTGCAAGGTGTTGAAGCGAGATTCTAAGTCTTGGCTATGAGTATGGGCCATGAGGACAAGGAAACTGAAAAGGGGTGGGCCAAGTAAAAAATTTTGGCCGAAAAAATGATATGGATGAATGTGGTAAGGGAAAAGAGATGAATACAATGGAGTAAGTCTCAAATAATGGTTGAAAAACTTCCAGACTTTTTTTTTTTTTTTTTACAGAGTTATACTCTGGTCTGAAGAGTACTGCAGAGAGGAAAATCCCAAATGCTTAACCAGTAAGAAATCTGTATTTACTTGGCAACCTGAACACAATTACATGGCAATAGATCTTTTATGTTTTAATTTTTTTATGTTTCTGTCCCCCAAGGGTTAGGTATTCAAGGGTTCTACAGACAAGGGTTTTCCCTGTGCTATAGCTCTCTAATATACATGCAGGGTCCAACAGTATTACTCGGCCCAATATCTCAGGGCACTAACTAAGGATGATAGACTGTACCCTTAGTCGTACTACTCGACTACCCAGGTACTAGAGATTATCTTCCTGAGTGATGTTCTCGGTGACACTATAACAGTCAAGCGGCTGATCAGTTTATCTAATGAGGGCTTCAAGTAATCTAGGTTGATCCGTACATAGGTGTTGTCTGATGTGCTACCACTCGAAGGGGTACCAACAGGGGTTACAAGGGTGGCCAATAGATGTGCGCTTAAGAACCACTTGTATTTTCTGCGTGTATGAATCCCTCAATCATAGGTTTATGCACGTAACGATAGATCTTTGTAGCTTAAAGACGCTGGAATACGTCTCTACCCTAAAAAAAAAAATTAACCCACACTTTCTGCCGAGGAAAGTGCTCTGATACCACTTGTAATATACCAGATATAAAATGTATGCAGAACTAAAATAAAATGCTAGTAATGGCAGAATAATAGCAATATAAAAAGAACATTCACCACAATAACATTGAAATGATATAAGAATAACAACAGAAATAACACTTTGAATCTGAAAGCAATGTTCACGGGCCTCTTCAAGGGGGAAACCTCCAGTTGAGCAGAGCTATATTACAATAATATCCAGGCTAGGGTTCTCAGACCCTTGACTCCTATTTATACTAAAAAGAAGCATCTAGAGGAAGATCCTTCTAGAAGCAAAAGATTCTATTAGGTATTCTTACATCCTCCTTATTCTATTTTATTGAAAGGCCTTAATAATATTGACCTTTATTACATCCGAATATATTGTTCTACCTATGTGTGGGTTAGGACCCTAACAACTACACCGAATAGAACATGTGACCGAACCTTTCCTTCATCATGTTCAGGAATAAAAAGAGCAGGCCATAGAGGCCTTAAAGCAAGAAAAAGAGGAAGCCATAGAAAAACGTCAGGTTGCGCAACAGGAAAAATATGACATCCAAGCCAAGTTTGTAGAGGATAGAGTGCAGATTCAGAATGAGAGGGAACAACTTCTCACAGAGCAGATTGGAGTTAGAGAAGTAGTCACTAGAGCACTTCGCTCTGTGACGGGATTATAACAGATGGAAGAAGACTCGATGGAAATCCAAGTAGGGAATCTTGTTGAAGCCATTCAGTAGCTCCAACGAAGGATAGCAGAACTAGAGTTACCAGTAGTTATAAGCACTCTGCAGGAAGTGCGAGACCACAGAGAAGAAACTACCCAGAGCGCAATCCATAGAATCAAGGCATTGGCCTTAGAATGTAAACAACTCAGTAGTCAAAGTGCACAGACTTACGAGCACCTTGCAGAGGACCCTAAACTAAGGACACTGGAGTCACAGCTTCAGGAGGGCAAGAAACAAGCAACAATGGTGCAAGCACAGTTTAAGACACTACCAACGATCGATAGGATGAAACGATCCTAGTAATAATGCATGGTTTAGCAGTAGGTCCATGCCATCCAGATTAAGTTCATGGAAGTAACTTAGCAACTCCAGCCAGTGCATGATGCAACTTACATACTTTTTGAGGAAATTGAAGGACGAGGTGCAGAACTAGAACAAGTGGTCACCACAGTGGAAAAATGCTTGGAAGGACCTATGACGAAGAAGGTTATTCAAGAATTCACTGAGCAGGAAGCTCTGGAGAAGCAACGAGTCAAAGAAGCTTGAGCCAAGCTCGAGGCATTTAAGGCAGAGTTACCCAGATCATAATGACTCGGAACGAGTCATGGGTGAGTATTGGGGGCATGTTGGCCCTTAACCAAGTTTTGTAGAACCTTGGTCATGTTGACTAGTTTTGGGACTTTGACAGGCTGGTCAAAGGCGGAGCACAAGGCGAAGTGGAGATCGCGGGATATCAGCCCCTTATTACGGAATTTTTGGGTTTAGGGTTTATGTAACGGGTATGGGATGTTGGTCCATGGGTTTACCCATGTTTAGGCCCTTTTGTAATGTATAAATAGAAATTTAGGCTATGTAAGTAAGGGAGACTTAGATGTGTAATGTGGTCGGTGACCTAAGTGCGAATAGTTGTGGATGCTTCATGCATACTGTGTGTTAAGACTTGCAGAGCTAACTGCAAGTGATTGTAAGAATCTCGTGTGCAGATTGTAAGAAGGCTTTGTGCTTAAACCTAGCTTGGGGAAGGAGGATATGACGAGGTGCACACAGATATCCTAACCTATGTGGAGTGGGTTCTTGTGGCTCTGTGCTTGTAGAAAATTGAAAGAAGGCAATAAAGAAGAGAAGTGTTGGTGGGCATAGCCCCACACTGGGGTGAACCATGTATATCTTGTGTTGTGGTTTCTTTGTGCATTATAGTTCTTATGCTATTGATGTGATTTATGCTTAGTGTAGTGATATATGTTAGATGCATCTAATATAATATCTTAGTGCTTACTAATGTGAATGAATGCTAGATATAATCTATTTCTATATGCTAAGTGCTTATATGTATTAGATATTGTTGAAAACTTTTTTTCTCTGTAACTAGGGTTTCAACCTATAATGTGAATAAGGGTTAAATACTAATGAATGTTAACTGCTAAGTGCTATGTTAAGTACTGTAATCAAAGATCTGTGTCCCAACTAGGTTGTAGACACTTGAGTCCTGCAACCACCCCTGCCTCTACCTCGGGTGAGACTTCATCTACTTCACAGGTGTTGCCAAAAGGATCGATAGTTAGGGTTTTGTTGGTGCGTTGTTGAAGCGTTGAACCCTGG
>ML783365.1:467565-504197 GCA_009831015.1 Picea engelmannii | reverse complement strand
TTGAAAGTGATGGTTCTGCAAGGTATGGGAATGAGAAGAATGGTCACCTTCAGTATGTGGAGGTGAGGAAGAGGAAGGGTTATCTGTAGGGATATGCAGTTTGGTGCAGAGTGCCAAAAATACTGATTCAAGCTAGGTGGTGAGGTCTTGTTTGATTTTCCCCATTGAGGACTACATGGTTGTATTGATGGCGGCAACATTGGCACTGAGTTGTTTCACTTCTTGTTGGGTCTCAATGAGACTAGATTGCAAGGTGTTGAAGCGAGATTCTAAGTCTTGGCTATGAGTATGGGCCATGAGGACAAGGAAACTGAAAAGGGGTGGGCCAAGTAAAAAATTTTGGCCGAAAAAATGATATGGATGAATGTGGTAAGGGAAAAGAGATGAATACAATGGAGTAAGTCTCAAATAATGGTTGAAAAACTTCCAGACTTTTTTTTTTTTTTTTTACAGAGTTATACTCTGGTCTGAAGAGTACTGCAGAGAGGAAAATCCCAAATGCTTAACCAGTAAGAAATCTGTATTTACTTGGCAACCTGAACACAATTACATGGCAATAGATCTTTTATGTTTTAATTTTTTTATGTTTCTGTCCCCCAAGGGTTAGGTATTCAAGGGTTCTACAGACAAGGGTTTTCCCTGTGCTATAGCTCTCTAATATACATGCAGGGTCCAACAGTATTACTCGGCCCAATATCTCAGGGCACTAACTAAGGATGATAGACTGTACCCTTAGTCGTACTACTCGACTACCCAGGTACTAGAGATTATCTTCCTGAGTGATGTTCTCGGTGACACTATAACAGTCAAGCGGCTGATCAGTTTATCTAATGAGGGCTTCAAGTAATCTAGGTTGATCCGTACATAGGTGTTGTCTGATGTGCTACCACTCGAAGGGGTACCAACAGGGGTTACAAGGGTGGCCAATAGATGTGCGCTTAAGAACCACTTGTATTTTCTGCGTGTATGAATCCCTCAATCATAGGTTTATGCACGTAACGATAGATCTTTGTAGCTTAAAGACGCTGGAATACGTCTCTACCCTAAAAAAAAAAATTAACCCACACTTTCTGCCGAGGAAAGTGCTCTGATACCACTTGTAATATACCAGATATAAAATGTATGCAGAACTAAAATAAAATGCTAGTAATGGCAGAATAATAGCAATATAAAAAGAACATTCACCACAATAACATTGAAATGATATAAGAATAACAACAGAAATAACACTTTGAATCTGAAAGCAATGTTCACGGGCCTCTTCAAGGGGGAAACCTCCAGTTGAGCAGAGCTATATTACAATAATATCCAGGCTAGGGTTCTCAGACCCTTGACTCCTATTTATACTAAAAAGAAGCATCTAGAGGAAGATCCTTCTAGAAGCAAAAGATTCTATTAGGTATTCTTACATCCTCCTTATTCTATTTTATTGAAAGGCCTTAATAATATTGACCTTTATTACATCCGAATATATTGTTCTACCTATGTGTGGGTTAGGACCCTAACAACTACACCGAATAGAACATGTGACCGAACCTTTCCTTCATCATGTTCAGGAATAAAAAGAGCAGGCCATAGAGGCCTTAAAGCAAGAAAAAGAGGAAGCCATAGAAAAACGTCAGGTTGCGCAACAGGAAAAATATGACATCCAAGCCAAGTTTGTAGAGGATAGAGTGCAGATTCAGAATGAGAGGGAACAACTTCTCACAGAGCAGATTGGAGTTAGAGAAGTAGTCACTAGAGCACTTCGCTCTGTGACGGGATTATAACAGTTGGAAGAAGACTCGATGGAAATCCAAGTAGGGAATCTTGTTGAAGCCATTCAGTAGCTCCAACGAAGGATAGCAGAACTAGAGTTACCAGTAGTTATAAGCACTCTGCAGGAAGTGCGAGACCAGAGAGAAGAAACTACCCAGAGCGCAATCCATAGAATCAAGGCATTGGCCTTAGAATGTAAACAACTCAATAGTCAAAGTGCACAGACTTACGAGCACCTTGCAGAGGAACCTGAACTAAGGACACTGGAGTCACAGCTTCAGGAGGGCAAGAAACAAGCAACAATGGTGCAAGCACAGTTTAAGACACTACCAACGATCGATAGGATGAAACGATCCTAGTAATAATGCATGGTTCAGCAATAGGTCCATGCCATCCAGATTAAGTTCATGGAAGTAACTTAGCAACTCCAGCCAGTGCATGATGCAACTTACATACTTTTTGAGGAAATTGAAGGATGAGGTGCAAAACTAGAACAAGTGGTCACCACAGTGGAAAAATGCTTGGAAGGACCTATGACGAAGAAGGTTATTCAAGAATTCACTGAGAAGGAAGCTCTGGAGAAGCAACGGGTCAAAGAAGCTTGAGCCAAGCTCGAGGCATTTAAGGCAAAGTTACCCAGATCAGAATGACTCGGAACGAGTCATGGGTGAGTGTTGGGGGCATGTTGGCCCTTAACCAAGTTTTGTAGAACCTTGGTCACGTTGACTAGTTTTGGGACTTTCACAGGCTGGTCGAAGGCGGAGCACAAGGCGAAGTGGAGATCGCGGGATATCAGCCCCTTATTACGGAATTTTTGGGTTTAGGGTTTATGTAACGGGTATGGGATGTTGGCCCATGGGTTTACCCATGTTTAGGCCCTTTTGTAATGTATAAATAGAAATTTAGGCTATGTAAGTAAGGGAGACTTAGATGTGTAATGTTGTCGGTGACCTAAGTGCGAATAGTTGTGGATGCTTCGTGCATACTGTGTGTTAAGACTTGAAGAGCTAACTGCAAGTGATTGTAAGAAGCTCGTGTGCAGATTGTAAGAAGGCTTTGTGCTTAAACCTAGCTTGGGGAAGGAGGATATGAAGAGGTGCACACAGATATTCTAAACTATGTGGAGTGGGTTCTTGTGGCTCTGTGCTTGTAGAAAATTGAAAGAAGGCAATAAATAAGAGAAGTGTTGGTGGGCATAGCCCCACACTGGGGTGAACCATGTATATCTTGTGTTGTGGTTTCTTTGTGCATTATAGTTCTTATGCTATTGATGTGATTTATGCTTAGTGCAGTGATATATGTTAGATGCATCTAATATAATATCTTAGTGCTTACTAATGTGAATGAATGCTATATATAATCTATTTCTATATGCTAAGTGCTTATATGTATTAGATATTGTTGAAAAAAAAATTCTCTGTAACTAGGGTTTCAACCTATAATGTGAATAAGGGTTAAATACTAATGAATGTTAACTGCTAAGTGCTATGTTAAGTATTGTAATCAAAGATCTGTGTCCCAACTAGGTTGTAGACACTTGAGTCCTGCAACCACCCCTGCCTCTACCTCGGGTGAGACTTCATCTACTTCACAGGTGTTGCCAAAAGGATCGATAGTTAGGGTTTTGTTGGTGCGTTGTTGAAGCGTTGAACCCTGGGTCTGCCCCTATGCCAACATGAATCATTTTTAGTGAGGCTTGATACCCATTATTGTAAGAAAATTCCACTAAGTGGATATAATCTTCCCACTTTGATGGTTGGTCCATCACATACATTCTTAGCATGTCTTCAAATATTTTGTTAGTCCTCTCTATTTTCCCATATGACTTTGGGTAATATGTTATACTGAGATTTAATTTTTTCCAAAATCCTTTGAACAAACCTTTCCAAAAATTTAATGTAAATTTTGGATCTATGTCTGAAACAATTGCCTTAGGTACTCCATGTAGCCTGACAACTTCCTTCATGTAAATCTTTTCAATGTTTGTTTATTTTTGTGTAGTATTCATAAGAATAAAATTTGTTTCTTTTGTTAATTTATCCACCACCACCATGATGGAATCATGTTGCTTCATTGTCTTAGGAATTTTTGTAAAGAAATCAATTGTAACCACTTCCCACTTCCACTCAATAATGGGTAATGGTTGTAGAAACCCCATTGGATGTCTATGTTGTATTTTCACCTTTTGGCATTTTAGACACCTGGGTATGTAATTAGACACTTATTTCTTCATTCCTAGCCAAAAGTATTGGATTTTTACAGTTTCAATTGTCTTATGATATCTCGGGTGCCCAACATATGGCACATTGTACATTTCCCTGAACACTATATTTTTCAGCTCTTCTAAATTTGGCACATATATTTTTCCTTTGTACATGAGTATTCCATCCTCTTTCAACTTCTAATAATTAATTTTTTGTTGTAAATTGTCTTTTTGTAATGTTTCTTTTATTTTTAGATATTTTTTATCTAAATTTGATACCTCTAAAATTTTGTCTTTTAAATATGTGTTGAACATGCTAATGGATAAACTATGCACTTCATGTGTTCTTTTGCTAAGTGCATCAACACCCTCATTTTCTTTGCCTTTGATATGCCTGATTTTAAAGTCATATCCACTCAGGAATTCCATACATCTAGTTTGTCTGGAATTTAATGTTGGTTCTCCAAACAAATGCTTCATACCACAATGGTTTGTTCTTAACTCAAATATTCAACCCATGAAGTAATGCCTCCACATTTTTAATGCATGTAAAATGGTTTCTAATTCCAAGTCATGTGTAGAATAATTCCTTTCACGCTCCTTTAATTTTCTAGATTCATAGCATACCACATGCTCTTTTTGAGTGAGGACTCCAATGAGCCCTTCCTTGCATGCATAAGTGCACACTACAAAATATTCATCTATATTTTCAATCTTTAATATGGGTGCACTTGTAAAAATGTTTTTCAACTATTGAAAACTTTCTTCACACTTGGAGGTCCTGTTATAGAAAGATTTGCTTCACCCTATGCAATCTTGCACAGAAGGCCTTTTTCCATTTCCCTATGCAGACTTATCTTCCCTGTTTATAAAATCCATAGCCAAAAATAAATATTTTTCCACATGTACACATCTTGCCTACTATACATCATGCGTATACGCAGGATGCTCCACTATAGCCCACGTACATCGGGATTTGTGCCATAAAATGAAAATTAATGTTGATTTTCCATGTCGCAAAAGGAGATCTATGATCATTAGCCTTCCATGTACTGTAAACGTTCTGACTCGGCCCTTCAGTTCCATTTTGAAAGCTATAAATGGGCCAATTCCGAGCTATGGAAAAGGAGGATAAAGAATTCAACTTTGAGAGCAAAGTTACTCTGGAGAAATTATTTACTTCATATTGAGTCTAAAACTCTTTGTCCTTTAAGTGTGAACATAGTTTTCAACCCCCAATATCTTCCCTTATTGATTGCGAACCTCATTGTTTCTCTCTTATGAGATTTCCTTTGGTGGAGGATTGAAGTGGTGGAGGCCCAGCTAGAAGGAACTTGGTTTCTCGGTTCTGAAACATGCTGACATAGAAATCTGTAATATTTTTACTTCTGTTGATCATTTGTTAATAGAAATACTCCTTTCCCGTCCAATTGATATCTTGAAAATATTTGAGTTATTATCCATGGACATATTTGTTATGTATATTAATGGATTATGCTATCTAATGTGCTAACATTTTATATTATCACCATATTCTTTCTTTGCTTGGTTGTTGAGAACCAGTTGCAGGTATATAGCTTTGGGTCAAAGTGATCAATAGTGGAATTCATAGAACATATGGATGAGGTAGGCCTCTTTCTTATCTCGCTTGCATATTGGTTTGTATAGCATGTTTTTTGGATAGAGTTGATTTATGTAGTTGTTTTCGTCTGTTGTGGTTTACCCTAGCCATAGATATATTTTCCTCATAACAAGTCCATTCAAATTTCACTCCCTTCTTTTCTAAAGAAGTGATTGGGATTGTGATATTTGAAAACCCTTTTGTGAATATTAAGTATTAACCCACAAGACTCATAAATTATATGACCTTTGTCACATTTATTTGGATTGGCCATCCTCTAATGACCTCTATCTTCTCAGGATCAATTGTTATCCCCTTGACTGGAATAATATGCCCCAAGTAGTGAATACTCTTTTGATAAAAGATGCACTTCGTTTGGCATACAATTTATACTCTCTCAAAACTTGCAACACCATTTTTCAATGCTTCTCATGATCTTCTTCTATCTTGGAGTAGATTATAATTTTATCCAAGAAAACAATTACAAACTTGTCCAGGCACTCCTTGAACACTCCATTCATTAAGCACATGAAAACAACTGGGACATTTGATAGCCCAAATGGAACTACTATAAATTCATAATTCCCTTACATGGTTATGAACGTTGTCTTGCTAATGTCTTCTTCATTTATCCTCATTTGATGATAACCTGATCTCAAGTCAATCTCGGAAAAAATCCTTGCACCCTTCATTTGATCGAAAAGATCATCAATCCTTGGAAAAGGATATTTCATCTTTATTGTGGCCTTATTCAGTTGTCTGAAATCAATACACAACCTTAAGGTTCCATCTTTATTCTTTACAAAAATAACTAGGGTTCCCCAAGGTAACACCCTTGGGCATATATACCTCTTCTTCAAAATCTCTTTAATATGTATCTATAGCTCTTTCAATTCTGGTGTGCCCATTTTGTAAGATGTATTAGACATTGGGGAAGCTCTCGCCACCAAATCAATAGAGAAATCAATGACTCTCTTTGGTGAAAATCATGGGATTTTTCCAAAACATATTCAAAATTGTTTAAGAATGGATTGTCTTCAATACTTACCACTTTGTCTCAGGTTGCCTCTTCCATATGGGCTACAAAAATTTGACATCATTTTTTGAAACTCTTTTTTAGTTGCATGGCTGAAATTTCTCTAACAACCACAACTTTTGGAATGCCTTGAATATTTCTTTGTTTCCCTCCCTCATCACGACAAGTTATTGTCTTGCTGTAACATTCTAGGACATCATGGTGTTTTTCCAACCAATACATGCCAATTATACAACCATATGAACCTAATGGTATGATGTTCACATCTCACTTTGTGCTAAGTTCATTCATGTCTATTGGAAAATATTTAACAAACTCATTGATATTTCTCTTATCTCCTATGGATAACTGAAATGACAAAGATTTCTTATGATTACTCCTTTGCAAGTGAAATATTTCAAAAATTTTAGAGTTAATGTAACTATGGCTAGCTCCATAATCAATTAAAATTGTTATGGGATAGTTATCAATCTTACCTTTTACTTCAATCACGGGGGATTGATATTCTTCTTAATTATTGTCCAAGGCTTCATAAATCCTTGGCATTCTTTCTCCCATATATTTAGTTGTTTCAATGTCCTAAATGTTGTGAACAATCCTCATTCTTTCACCTTTTTGAGGGAATTCCCTATATATGTGATTTCCCTCACACCCCCACATTGTACAGGTTGTTGCCTTGGCCTTTTTCTATTGTGTTCATTTTGGGATTACTTTCCTTGTTGGTTTTCTTATGAGTTTTTCTTGCAAGAGGGTGGCTTAAAACCTTTCTTCCTTTTATCCTTCTTACCCTTCATCATTTCATTCCAATATTTTTGGAAGACTGGCCTCCCTTTGCTTTGCTCATATAGATGTTTTTCTCCCTTTATGGCCTTTTCCAAAGTTTTGGGGTTATCATATTGAATATTATCAATTAATAAAGAGGTTAACCCACTTAGAAACCTTTCCATTTTTACCTTCTCATCCTTTATGAAGTCCGCATACTTCAACAACTCAAATAACCTCTTCTCATACTCATTCATTGTCATACTTACCAACTTGAGTTCAAAGGACTCTTTCATCTTGCTTTCATAGTAATGCTCAAACAAATATTTCTCTTGGAAATATCCTTTGAATTGTCTCTATGAGACCCTATTCTCATCAAGGTGTTTTTCTTTCTTAAGATGATCCCACCAAATGGCTTCCTTTCCTTGCAAGTGGTAGGTTGAAATCCGTGTTTCTACCTTGGAGGGATAACCATGAAGCTGGAAATATTTCTTCATTTACAACATCCAAGCCTCATCCTCTTCTCCCTTCCTATGCTCACCATTGAATGTTGGTGGATTTATTTTCCTTAGTTCACCTTGCAAGATGTATCCCTTGGGCCTTCACCTTTGTCTCCTCATGGGGGACACACTTAGGTTGCTTCCTGGCCCAAAAATTGCATGATCTCTCCTAGTGTATTTCTCTGGGGAATGATTGTGCCTTCTCATACTCCTTGACTTCCTACCATTCCCATGATCATCCCTTATGCTATGGGATATGGATGATGTCATTTTACTAGAACTAGCTTGTTGCTTTGTGTCAGAGTCTTTATTGGCTTGCTTCTACAACATGTTCAAGCTATGAAGGATCTCTTCCTAAGAATTCATAATATTTTCATTATCTTCACTATAACTATGCACTTCTCTCTATTGGCTTCTCATAGTTACACGCTCCTTCCTCTCTCTCCTTCCATTAGATTATTTATAAGAATTTACCATATTGGCATGTAGCCTTCTAAATTTCTCTCCATGACATTAGGACCCTTGGGAATCTTCCATGGTTTTGGTCCTCATATAGGAAACAAATTGTATTCATGTACCTCTAAATTCTGCACAAAACTATGCATGCAAATAAATTTTTGTTAGACAAAAATATATACATACACAATTATGGAAAATAATACACAAATTTTTCTGCACTTTAATGCCACCAACCATCTTCTTTTGCATTGACTGTAACTTACGTTGCCCAAATAAATTTTCTAGGTTTATAGATGGAATATGTCATCCAAGGGATTTCTAATGACTATTTTCTTTCTCAATTATGACTTCTAAGTAAAAATTTATAGTCATATGAATATTTCCAATTTGTCCCTTTTTATACATTTTTCATTCAAGTGCAAATAATACCAAACACCAACTTCTGCCACTTCAAGTGATAAAAATTATGACAGGGAACTCATAAAAACTCTCATATTGTCATTTGTATTCTATATTAAAAACAAATAACAGTCTGGAAATGACAAATTTGTCCTTTTTCACGACTTTTCCCAGACTTAGAATTTTTAGCCAAACAGGCTATCTCCAAAATTGTGCACTTCTTGTAAAATTTCACTAAAAAAAAGTTGTATGTCTTGGTGAGTACACAAAATGTTGAATAACTAAATTTTTCCATATTTTTCATCCGGGGACCCTTTTCCTCCTTTGAAAATCCCAAAACGCGGCTCAGAATAGTGGATTTTGGCTTATTTTAGAATCCCCATTCCAAACCCCTTTAGTTTTATTCAATTCCTTCATGGGTTATTTCCATTTTTTATTTCTATACTCTCTCCAATAATTTCATCTTGATTTGGACGTCTTCCAATAATCTAGACCCAGATCTTTAAAAATCATTATTTCATAATTTCTCACAAATCCATGAGGAAATGAGTAGTGTCCCTCTCTGGAACTTGTGTATATATTCACAATGTGGAAAAAGCCTAAACTTTTCATCTAAATATGACTTAATATGCTCTAGTTATGTCCAAACAAATATTTTGTCTCTAGACTTGTTTTTTTTTAGACTAAAAGACAATTATGCCTACGTGGAAACCTTGTTGACGTGGCTGCTAATATGGAATTATGGATCCACATGGAACCATGAGGTGATTCCATGTCACCCTCCTAGATCGCTTAACCATGCCTTATCATTCTTATCTCTCTTCATTCTCCTCTTTCTCCTACTTTCACCTTAAACATAAATCAAATATTAATATTTTATGGGCCCCACGTGCCTAACTGGCACATATCTGACCCCATATGGGACAAGGGTCCCACCTCGAATATCAAATTCCATGTGACATCCCTTCATTGGTCACGAGGATGGGAAGGTCCCATCCCACACCTTTACCTTGGCACGCATGAACTTGCATCTCCCTTAGATTCGATGGTTGAGATTTGGCGAGATCGACAAGGAAGAGGCCATGTCACATCCCAAACATGCACGAAGGTTAAAATACTTTGGAGAGTGACAATGGTTTTTTTTTCTACGTGGCACGATCTTAATGGTGTCGCATGGGTAAAGGCCTCGGGCCAAACCGCTTTGCCCCGATGTGATAGTGGTTTGTGGTATTATTATACCACCCTGCGAATGTGGCTCCCACACCACTTGCCACCATGCCACCAATTACCACAGTGGACCTGCCATCATGGCCTTCCCACCGTGACAATCCATGTCACCTCTTCCACATCATTTTCATGTGGCCTCCACGTCATGTTGACGCCATGTACGAAACGATACCCAAATTTCAAATATTTCCAAAAATGCATAATTTCAAAAATTTTACACAAGCCTACATGAAACTTGAGATTACGCTTACTAATGGTCAATTTAGTTCTGGTGTGTATCGAATCACCCTCTACACCCAAACTTTGACACTCTTATGTCGAATTGTCAACCAATTTCGCAGCAGAAATTGAGGATTTTTCCCAATTTCGCCCAATTATTCATGGCTACATTGTAATTTCCAGAATTTGACTAGTTATAGGATGAACACAGGCATATTTAGATATTAAAATTGGGAATTTTGACCCATAAACTTGAATTCACCGAAATTATAGGAAATCTCCTCACACTTTTGCCTAGAAAAATCTAACCACATTGCAAATATTCTCTAATCTTTACTCTACAATTTTATCGATTGCATGTTGAGTCTATCCCATAAAGGCTCATTGTTTGAACCTATAGCTCCGATACCATTCTATAACATGCCCTAGCTTAATCAAGGAACATTACTTGTGGAAAAACACATAAATTCAAAAATTTATTTTGTTAATTAATTCTTATATCTCACCAACTATGAATTAAACACATATTAACTAAAATATGATACTCATAACTAAATGCATATACAACATTCTAAATGAACATAATGCAGCCCAAATAATCATCCACAAAAACACATAAAAACCATTCTCATGCATAGGGTAAAACATAGCCACAAAAACTCAGAAAATAATAAACACTTATCTTTTAAAACGTTTGTGAAACCAACTACTTGGAAATGACATTCCACCCAACCATAGACTTGTTGTTCCAAATACCAACAAGTCACCCCCGAGATGGGGCTAGGAATCCATAAGAGAAGGGTTCCTCTCACAATCCACTCACATCTCAAAATCCCACAACCCACTGATATTGTTCTACAACTATCTCAAATTTCTTCCGACTCTCTTCCTCTTTACCTACCCAACCCAAGGAATGCACCCATTCATTGTTCTCAGTCCCTCGGGTGTCCCATACATTTATCATGGTATCACTAGCATAGGTAACCATGAATCTATCTGTTAGGAACCACGCTCCAGAATTATCCTATCCTTCTTGGTCTATCTCTAGTTCTCTATTTGTCCTTGCTCCCTCATTGTTGTTCATGCAAAATTGAATGTATAAACATTGCCTACTCTTCCCCATACAAATTTCCTCTATTTTCCAAAGACAGTTGACTTCTCACTCTTCCAAATGTTGATTAAACTTCACCCCCATGCTTCCAATAAATAAGGAAGTGACTTCTCCACCCACTCCCTGACATGTATTCAATCTTGGGCTCTCATACACTCAATCAAAAAATAGAAGGTTTTCCCAAATGATAAAAAAATTCATAAATATGGGTTTGGATTAATACCCATAAACCATTTCCCCCTTGCGATCCTCTTAAACACTCCCTAGGCATCCCCCTCACTCTTTTGTATTAACCATCCTCCATCTCTATCCATATTTCCAACAAATGGTATCACATTATATTTATTAAAATAAAAAATACAATTCACATATTATGTAGCTTTGCAATAACCATATACATATCTACATTATGCATTAATTAAAATGGGGATTATAGTGGGGATGTTACAAGTATCCCGGGACATAGTTTGTTACCATGAGACTCATGCTCCTCTGTATTAATATGTGATAGTCTCGTAGATATTTTACTACGACATATAGATTATCTAGTCGACATATACTAGATCAGAAAGAGCCTTGTAGCCTAGTTTTGTTATATATATATATATATATATATGTACATGCATTATTTTTAAATTCTTAATTAATGTGACAAATGCTAATCTAAGACATAATTATCCAATGAATTAGCCAACCTCTCTTGGAATATGTTGGTAAGAAATATAATGAAAGTACCTTTTAGGAAGATGAACCCTCAGATACCTGTAATGTAGTATAAGAATTAAAATGAGATAAGTGTGATTATGATAAGATACTATTAGTTGCAAGTATAGCTTGAAAAATAACCTGCAAATATCAAGAGTAAGAGCCTCAGACAAGAGTTTGATTCCCGAACAATACTCCATAATGTTATTGGTTACAATACCAAGGAAAATTTCCCTTGAACTCACCAGTTCATCAGTGGGTAGGAAGATCACCTAGAAAGTGGAAGAAATGTTTTGGGTACTACGACAGACATTGTTTGCAAATCCTACATAGATCGAGGTGGAAATTGATATTTTAAAATAAACCATAAATCATGTTAATCATTGGACTGAGATAAGACACTAGAACATAAAATCAAAATACACACCACATCAAAATCTAAAAATATACTATATACAAAGCATCATGTGGCTGAGTGGCCTAGGGATAATAATTTATAAGGTAGATCCAATAGCTAGGATTTTAAAGTGGGTTTCCATCGTAATCAATAGACTCATACTCCTATTTTTTTAAGACACATTTAATGTTGTAGGGACCATGCCACAAGGGTTCAAGATTACCTAATATTAATGTGTCATGATCTTGGTTATAGACAAAAACCAATTCACCTTCCGAAAAAACATTAGATCAAATAAATTTGTCATATTTGGATTTCACATGCTTCTTATGAGTCTCATTGGACAATGTAGAATCCCATTGTTTTTCATTAACATGGGTCAATTATAATAGGCGTTCTTCCTCACTTGAAGTATTGGGAAAGATTTTGACGGCTATTTTTAATGGTGGAATATCACATTCAATCAACAGAATTGCTTCCAATCCATAAACAAGTTGAAATAGTGTAAACCCAATGGAAGTCTTGGCTAAGGTCTAGTAGGTGCATAATGTCGAAAATAACATGACATTCCATTTAGTATTTTGTTTCTCCAACATCCTTTGGATCATGGTTTTGAGCACTCGATTAATAGATTCAACCTGACCATTTAATTGATGATTGTTATGGGACAAAATCTCATAGGGATCTCACTAAGTAAATAAAAAAATCTCCCTGGGATATTCCTATTGATCCTACACAGAAAGCAGTTTAGATTTCCATGGTTTCCTAGATCTAAGACAAGCAATCTATTTAACACCAAGACAAGATAGATTATCATACCTTGTCTCTCAAGTTTCTTCTTGTGTATCCTGGTTGTTACATCTCCAACTCCTGCAACCTACAACCTGGTTCCTGCATAAAAGAAACAAACTACACCAATCTCCTACTTCTCCCAATGTTAGAAATGACTAACCTATCTATATCTAACCTGATCTACCAATCAAAAGATCATATCCAAGCATTTTCAAAATGTAATACAAATTGTTTGGAGGAAAACCATTGATCTATAGATTAAAATCAAGAAATTACATCAATATCATACTTTTGGATGTGGATGCAATTTTTCCTTTGACTCCTTTCTCCTTGCTTCTCCTCGGCTTCATGATCAAGATAGGCACTTTGATTTCTAGCTATTGTGAATGGAAAATATCCTCTACAAATGGATTGCATAACACTACTATTGATTCCTCCCTTCTTTCTAAATACTTTCATTTTTTATATAGATCCTTGGAAGAGGCTTGGGAGAGATTCTAGAGCTTCTAGAGACCACTAGAGACTCGAATGTTGTGAGTTCCTAGCATCATGCCATGAATACAACTCATCAATTTCCTATCTCTTCGTAACTCCATGAATATAGAAGTTTTGACAGTTCATCACTTGTTGCACTATAGCTAATTTTTTATGATCATCGCATGTTTTCCCTATGATACTCATGATTACTTCCAAAAAGGGCCCAAATCATAAGAAAAACATGTATTTTATCTTTCAACTTCTTGTGAACTCCCTTCTATCATGTAGAGTGAAAATTAAGGATATAAAATATTCTCCCTAATGTGTGACATTAGGAAAGGAATGGATGGTTGAAACACATTACAATAAAATAGTGTCCATGTGAGGCAATGTGAGGAGAGAGAAAATGAGGTTTAGAAGTCAAATAAGTACTGCAATCAAACATGAAGGATGATAGCATAAATAGACCATCCCCTAGGTAGACATACTCAGACTCTGAATGAGCATGGATGCCAAACAATACACTGCATATCCATGATATGAAATTCTAGACCATGGCCATGAAAGAATACATGGTGGATCCATGTCATCAATAAGACCATAGCCATGAGACAAAACAATGTGGATCTACATAATGAACATAACCATAGCCACTATAAAATATAATGTGGATATATCACACAACATATAGATATCAAGAAGACAACAAACACAAAGGAAAGTACCCATGAAGTCTTAAAATTACTCATATATAAGTGATATACTCCATCACAACTTGGGAGGGGATGTTGGAAAGGAATGATGTGTTCCCAAACACAAGGTCTCTATCCCAAACCCCGATGGTACAAATCTACAACATGTGAATATATGAGTTGATGTCAAGCATGGTAGAAACCATTTGATTATCAGTCATTGATGTATATTGTTAACAGACGCGAGGGGACCCACCGATAATGAAGATGGACCCCAATGTACCTATTACAATATAGAGAGTGTGAATATAGGATATGATGTCAAAAATGTGTAGAATAAATCGATCATGAGTCAATGATGCAAACCTAATGTTGATCATGAGGATGCCTGCCATTGAGTACTTCAAGCTCCAAGGTACTAGTTGGTTTCTAGATCCCTCTCCTAGATAATATGTTGAATTCAATAGGAAGAGATCCATCAAAGGAGGGACTTAATGTATACCCCATCAATTGACATGAAACATACACCGAGAGATGATGTGAAGAGAGAGTATATCCAAGTACAATTGACACAGGGAGGGATGACTTGGAAACTAAAAAAAACAATAGATGGTCAACTTAGGATTAAACTTCCCTTGAACATATAGCACGACACAATGGTGAATTTGCAGAAAAACACAAGAGTTTGAAAAATATAGTGCAACAATGCAGGAGACATTGAATCACTCGCCATGATGAATAGAAGAGTAACTAGATGGAGGAATATCTCTGAATCATATTACTAGGATGAATCCTAGGAAGTATAAAACCTAATTTTATGATGAGGAATCAAACTAGTGCCATGTTCAAGAGTGACTTGACTGATGTTGTCATTTTTAGAGTAGACCAATGATGAAAAACCCCCCACTCTATTTATTTTTTTGGCCTCTTTCATGGATTAACAAGCATCAAACAGGAATAAAAGTATGTTTGGTATCCTTAACGGTTTAATGATAATGAAATAATGACACAAGTATGCTCAATATGTACCTTTTTCGTGTCCTTTTACGTGTTCAGAAAGAGATAAAAGTGTACTCGGTAATGTATTTTTCGTGTTCTTTTACAAGTCCAAAAAATAGATAAAAGTATACTCGGATGGAGAGAACAAATGTCTTAACACCATGCTCCTATGTTCCAAGCACATAGAACCAACCTAATCAATATTAATACAAATGGTATAGGAAAGTGAGGTCCTCTCTTAACAACTATTCTCTCCATGGGTAGATGGATGCAAAACATAGGTTGAATAATGCAAGAGGCGGATGGTCAAGGGCTACGAAAATAGCGGTAAGTGAGATCTACTCAAACAAAATCATAACGACATGAGGCATTATACAATAATCAAATGCATATGTGACCATTAAGAAAAAATGAAACATTTTCTGGAACCCTTAATAGGATATGGCTCGAATATAGACGAAGAGAGAAGAATGAGGTTCAATCACCAAGTCATGGAGGGGATAAAGGAGGGCTCCCGGGCCTACGTGAAATCAATACATGGGCACCGAATGACAATATGGGTGATAAATATGGCACCCAAGTAGGGTAGGCACTACTAAACAAGTTATGATATGAAAATATAGTGGATAATGTCACAACCTGACAGGATCAAACCTAAGGCATGTGACGACAAAATGGATGGTTAATAATGCAAAGTGGGAGATGCAGAGAAAAACCTATCCCTATATTCCAGTTTGGAAAACACATACCTCCAGTTCAATGGAAATCGCCATATTTGTAAAAAATTCATTGTGATCCTATCAACACATGTAAAATGGATTTTGAAGGTCAAAACACATAGTGAAATAACAAAAAAGGAAAGATTTTTGGATTTTTTGGATATGATATATTAAAAAAAAAATCACTCACACCACACACCTATGTACAAGGCACTATGCATTCTAATGAACTATGAAAATTAAATCCCATGGTTAGGCTCATGTCAAGGATCCTTTTCATAATTGATGAATTCATGAGCCGATGTTGGAATCATATGGCTAACCATATCGAGGCCATGCCACATAGGAATGAATTTTTGCAATTTAATATACTCATCATGGGTGGTTTCATGAGCTAGGAAAACTCCTTTATGTTCTCCATCAAGACATGAAGGAAGTATGAAACGTGAATCTTTGAGGGAAGGGGAAGTAGAGACTTCAGTGGAAAGTTCTGAAAGAGATAACCAAGGTGAAAAAGGTTCAAGAATTGGATTTCTATTGGATGTCCCAACAAATTCCCCCAATCCTGGATTGAAACCGATCATGATAAATCTCATCAGTTTCGAACTAAGAAATGATGATTGATGTGTCACCTCATCCTTTGGATTTTCTATGGAATCCATGACTTCCAGGATGACCTCTTCTGAAGGAAACTCAAAATCTAGGATGTCATGTGAACTTAGAGAGAAAACAACCCATATGGGTGAAGTAGGTGGATCCAAATCCATATGGATATGGAGTTTCTTACCGATATCAGCAGATGTTGATGGGATTTACGGATCAAAACTATTGATCACAGTGAGAAGCATGTATTCTCCAGATGATTCAACATCTTAAGGATGAGGAACCACCCAAGGATCAAGAGATATGAGGGATCCACTGGTAAAGGAAAAGATCATATTGACTAGACAAATATGCACAAAAAGAGATGGTGGGGGAAGATATACCCATAAGAGAAGGATATTTGAATATACCCACACCAACATGAATATAAGACTACTGGGTATCTCCGACAAAGGGTACATTTGACCTCGCATTGGATCCAAGGTCTGGGGTGTAGAACACAAGTTGATCTATTGTCACTATTTCCCTTGGTGAGGGAATCATAGGACCCTAAATACCAACGAGACAGCTGCACTCATCTCATAGAATTGAGTACACTTGAGTAACAAATTGTACTCAAGAGGTACATTGCAAACCTCCACAACAATAAAGATATTCTTACCACCTAAATCGATGGGTAAGGTGGTGATTATTCCATGAGGATGGAACATGTGTGCATTGAACTCTTTTAGCAGTGTTGCAAACATGTCAAGCTTAGGAGAGACAATGGACTTCCAACAATAAATAGCCATTATGTAAGTTGAGGCTCCTTCATCCACAACCATTCGATATAGTTTTTCCACATCGATCACCCTATGATATGGAAGGAGACCCGACGGAAGATCCTATGAGTAACCTTAATAGAATCGAAGGTTATCAAACTTGAATCCAAGGGATCAAACCCTCCTATGTTAGAAAAAAATTGTTTTCTCTGTGTTGGGTAAATCTGGAGGACTTCAAGTGAAGACATGGAACATGGTTCTTGGGCCAAGTCTTCCACAATACTATAGTTGTGGGTGGCTCGTGTGTTGGGATTATGCATCGTACATCAAAGAAAACCCTTCTAGGGGTGAAGCGACACGTCAAATGATGGATTATAAATATGAAGAGGGACACTAGGTTGGGAAGAAGATGTTTCTTCTTGTGCAACATGGGAAGTCTCATAAATGTCATATTATTTTTCATGAGTCTACAAATTAACCATTTGGTCACACATAAAAATAGTAGCATTCGAGGAAGACCCCTCATGGTGAGAGGTGCCTTCCATGCCCCCTTGTAGAGAAGCATGATTTGTTGCAACCATATGTTGAGGTTGAGAAGGGAAAGGATGACTCAAGACAAGATAATTATTTGGGGCCTTTTGCTCTGCTAAATAGAGATGAATCTCATCCTTCTAGGGATACTAATGAGTAGGGTGGTATTCCCCACAAATTGTGAAGGAAAAAAGACTCTTCTTTTTTTCTTTAGTTCCCCCATCCTGGGTATTCTGGGTGGGAACAATCCCTTTCTCAGAGGTGGAATTCTTATTCTTGTTCCTCTTCTTCTCTCCTCGAGGTTTTCGAGGATTCTTTGGTTGCATGGACTACACCAAATTCAACTAAGAGGTCTAAGTAGGGGTTGTAGCTATTTGAGAACTAGTACCAGAAGATGACTTAATAGACATCTAACTCATTTGATCAGCTAAATGATATACAAAGGAATGGGATAAATAACCAACCACGCCATTGGCATGGGGTCTTCGAGTTGGCTTCCTTGGATCTATCAATGTCCTAGAAGCATTTGGGATGATGTCATAAAGTGTACCAGACTACGAATAAATAAAATATAAGTGTTGGGAACTCAAAATGGCCTGCTCCTTGGTGGTCTCCCAAGCCATAGCTATGTCTCATGAAATGGGTGGTAGGACGAACTTTGTGAACCACTCCATTAGGATTTTTTCCAGAATTTAAGTCTTGATCATCCTACGTTTTTGTCTCCACTCATGTATATGATAGAAAATGTGAGTGCCATTATCTTGACGTAATGAAGTCAAGAGCTCTGTCCCTATATCGTACTGTATTGGCAATTGGTAATGCATTAAGAATGCAATTTCTAGGTCGTTCAATATTTTGAAGGAACCACTATTTAGTTCAATGTACCATTTTGCAGTAGATTCAATCATGGATCTATAAAAAAGGTATCCTCACATTGTCATCCATCAACCAGTTGGATGACCACCATAAGTGGTATGTCATGATGTGTGTGGTGGGGTCGTCTACCGACTTTCTGTCAAACTTTGGGATATTAGATGGAAGCTTGTAAGGCATTTCCATCCATGAATGGTTATGGGCTATAGGGTCATTTGTGAACCACGACAAATAATGCAAGTATAACATTACAAGGAAGGGAAACAGTGTATGATAAATTGAATAATGGGAGGCAGTTGAAGTCTCTATTGTCCCAGATGGAACTTCTTGTCCCTATATTTGTACTACTGGAGGGTTGAGGATCTTCCAAAGAGTGAGTTCCCCTAGGATTGGTGGAACTTCCAGGAGCATAACTTCTCTCAAAAACAAGCATGCCCCCAAGGGTAAATGCGGACCCTACAGGAAAAACATGCCCAAAATTATTCCCTGGGAAGAAACCCCCTAGACCAAATGTGTTAACAAAGGGAAAGCCTGCCCATTGTTAAAAATTCCCCCAAAGGTATGGGCCCCCATGGAAGGGTGTGATAAAGAAAGGAAATTTGAAACCTCTTAATTTACTACTAGAGGATTGAGGAGATCTCGAAGAGTGAGTGCCCCCAAGAATGGTGGGACTTCCAGGAGCATGATTGCTCCCAAAACTAAACATGCCCCTAGGGGTAAATGTGGATCCTACAAAAAAAATGCCCAAAATTAGTCCCAGGGAAGAAACCCCCAGGACCAAATGTGTTAACAAAGAGGAATCCTACCCATTGTGAAAAAATTCCCCCAAGGTAAGGGTGTGATAACATAAGGAAAGTTGAAACCTCCTAACATACTACTAGCCCCAGTATGACTAGGGACGACCCCAAAACCACTAGAAATATTCCACCTAAAAGGTACACCCACACCTGATGATGTCGGGCCTCTCATAGGAATGGCAGAGGTGGAAGGATTTCCACCTTCCATGCTGAAACTAATGCTCGTCCCCCCACTAGAAAAAGATCCATAAGTGGGCATAGAAATAGATGGGATGGGCCTATGAAATCTAGGTATACTAATGGATGGAAAGGATGACACAATCGACATCCCCCAGATCGAGGGACCTGTAGAAAATGTTATGGATGGTGTAGTTCCAATGGCGCTAAGGGATGGTAACATGGACATCATGGGGATTCCCTTGAGGGGATTTCCCCCAGTCCCACTTGAATATGGTCTCGATGGTTCACCTACATTGGATGAAACACTCAATCCTGACATGGTGGGAGGATTGCTAAACAAAGAAAAAGGCTCACTAAATATCTCCCTTACCTGGACAAGTAGGGGTGCTTCTGGATCAACCAAAGGAAGGTTTAATTTGGGTGGAGGGAATTCATATACCACTTCCACTTCGACCAAACCAGTCTCATCAAAACAAAAATAATACCCTTTGAATTATTGGTCACCTACTTCGTGTCGCTTAAGAGGTGGTTGTTCCTCCATGATGGGTTCTATTCCTCATAGATGATGGGACTGACTTGGTGATTCAACCATGGTGAATGTAATATTTGTAAATCCAAACACAATTAAACCTAAGACCGACCTAGACTCGAACTCAAATAACAAACCCTTAACCTATCTAGGAAAACAACAAGAAAACCAAATTATTGAGGGGCATTTCGAAAACCAACCCTATAAGGGAGATGAAGTCCCCGCAATATTGGATAGAAAAGGTATGAGGAACAATTACGATGATCTATGAGAAACAAACATGACCAGTGCAAGTACCCTTTATTAAGGAGAGCACCCTCTAGGGAAACTAAGAGCATGAACAAACGTCTTCCCCAAGTACTACAGGCATGTCCCACCTGTGGTCACCTCTATTGGCTACCTAGGAAAGGTTAGTAAGTGTACCACTTTACAATCAATGACCAAGTGAACAGTTGTAGGTACAACCACACATAAGGGAAAGGTAACTAAGCCCAAAGTTCCAAAGGAATTACCTCACATAGAGGTGTGGCACCAATGAAACCCCTGTATATGTATGAATTCAAGTGATACTACAAACACCAAAATGTGTAGAGAGGGGTAATATCCCTACTTGCTCTGATGTGATATCATGCTTAACTTATGTGTTATAGGAGGCTCCCTACCCACTGGTTGCAAGAATGGATTTATCACTCATTAATGAATTCTAAGTTTCATTTTCATGGCCTTGGAGAGTTTACTGTCCAATCCTATTCCAAGGCCCTAATCCTATCTAATGTTGGTTCACTATAAAATAAAAGTGTCTAATAAATTTCAAATTACATAGTTTATTTTTATGGCTATTGGTTAAGTCAAAGGAAGATAGATGAAACTTTTTGGTGATGTTGTGACTCTTGAACCAACAAGGAAAATGAAAATATACTAATGCAATTCTTTCGATTCAATGAAATCTAGATGTGAGAGGGAAAGGATAAAAAAAAAAATTGCTCTTGAAAATGAAACCTCACATCCCAAGAAACCAACAAACAATTTCGATATGAAAAAATTTCAAGAATTTGAAACCAAACAATGAAGAACCAATGCACTATTTTCATTAATCCTTCAAAAGCAGTTAAGCATACAACATTTTTTTGTTTTTTTGTTTTTATATTTTCCCAAATAAAATGAAAATGTCTCTTAATCTAATAAATAACACAAATGCAAAAGGAAAACTGGAAAAATCAACTATCAAAGGGGTTGTAGTAAATTTAAAGTGATGTTGGATCATCTCACTGTAATGTCTCTACCAAGATCACACCCAAACCTTACCTAGGAGGATAGATCTAGAAATGAATAAAAGTTCCACAAGGAGAAACCAATGCAATAAATTTCAAGCACTACCAAATCTTCTTAGATATTTTGGGTTCACTGCCCAACTTCATTGGATCTCCCGGAAAGAAAATGAACATATCCAGGAAATGAAAACATGCCACACAAATACACTCCAAACTCAACTTGAAGGAAAATCATGTGACAAAATAACTAAAATAGAGGTAACATCACTATCAAAATATACCACTCAAAGACTTCAAGGATCAGGGGAATGAATCTAATCTCAAGAGCATGGGTATCTCTGCAATTCTTCGGCTTACATAGATCATTGCGAGATGCAAGCTAGTTAACAGGCGATGATCACCACATAACCAACATACTTCAACCCACAATGATGTAGACAAAAAAAATTTTTTAGAAAAGTATGGATATATTCCATACCTCTTAGATATGTGTGAGATCTATCAAAACTGATAGGTCTAAACTCTGGAGGATTCTAAGTAAGGAAATCAAAACAAATCACAAAGAAGCAGAGTATAGATTGGTAAAGAGAGCCAAACTAGAAAAGATTCTTCCCCAGTATGGTCACAAGTCCTATTATGGTATAAAATCTCACAGGGATATCACTAAGTAAGCATCAATATATCCCTAGGATCTTCCTATTGATCTTAGAAAAAAATAAGCTTAGATTTCTACGGTTTCCTAGATCTAATACAAGTAATCTCTTTTACACCAAGAAATGATAGATTAGAATACCTTTTCTTTGAAGGTTGTTCCTTTGTATCCTGGTTGTTGTAGATCCTGAAATACAACTCCAACTCCAACTCATGCAACCTACTTATTGCACACAAGAAACAAACAACACCAATCTCCTACTTATCCCAGTGATATAAATAATTAATCTATCTAGATCTAACCTGATCAACCAATCATAAGACAACATCCAAGAATTTTCAAAATGAAATACAAATCGTTTGGGAGACAACCATTGATCTATATATTAAAATCAAGAAATTACATCAATTTCACACCTTTGGATGTGGATGCAATTTCTCCTTTGACTCCTTGTTCATTGCTTCTCCTCGGCTTCTTGATCTAGCTAGGAACTCTGATTTCTGGCTGATGTGAATGGAAAAGTTCCTCTGCAAATGGAAAATATAACACTAGTATTGGTTCCTCCCTTCTTTCTCAAGACTTTCCTTTGTTATATTAATCCTTGGAAGAGTCTTGGGAGATCTTATATATCTTCTAGAGACTCAAATTTTGTCAATTCCTAGGCTCATGCCACAAAGATACAACTTGTCCCTCTCTTATATCTTTGTAAATCCGCCAACACAAAAGGTTTAAAATTTCATCTTTTGTTTCACTATAGACGATGTGCAATGATCATCACATATATTTTGTCTTTCATCTTCTTGTGAACTCCCTTCTAACTTGTAGGATGGAAATTAAGGCTATAACAATGATAATAAGGTGTTTAGTTCTCATGGTGAAAACCCAACCTGGTTGGTATTTCGATCATCATATTATTGCAAAAATGAGACCCATGGTCCATTAAAATATTCTTAGAAACATTGAACCCTAGAATAATGTGATTGAATACAAATAATGTTGTTTTGGTTCCATCATTAGAAAATATAGGAAATGTCTTGGCCCATGTCGAGTAAAATGTACGTTATCTATTTCGACATTAAATAGTCAACCTGGGGCTTGTAAGCTTTGAGGTACTAGCACTATATGTGCAGGTCTAGATCCATAATCTAGCCTAGCCTAGCCTAATCTAATCTAATGCCAATAAACTCAAATAATGAAGAGCTTTAATTTAAATTTACAGAGTAATATACAACTATGAATGGTGAGCTCATTATTCTAAGTAATCAAATATTGAAGAGAAACCTGTTACTATGAACAATTAGTCTAAGAAATAAACTCTTTGAATAAGCAAGCAAGAACAATTAGTCTAAGCAATAAACTCTTTGAATAACCAAGCAAGAATAATTAGTCTAAGCAAGAAACTCTTTGAATAAGAAAGCAATCTTTGAATAAGTAAACACTCCTTCAACATCAATTACTCTTTTCTTACACTCATATGCTACAGTCTATAAACCTTATGCAAAGAGATTTGAAATCAGCTCCAATACTATCACTCTGGTGTTGGAAATACAATTAATAATTTATGCAAATCTATAAACTCATAACTAGTACTAATTAAAAATGATAACTCAAAATCGTAACTAGGACATAATTCAAAATCATAATTCAAATTGTACTATGATCCTAGCATTCTAATGCTGAAAAATAAAGTGAACAGTTCATGTAAATCTACAAGAAGTAATTGGCTTAATTTAATAAAGTAGATGTGGCTAAATGAAACACTACATAAGTAACCAAACTATAGAATGATTTACAATTTTATAAACAGAAACAAAGAGCTAGGAGTAAACATATTATAAGAAAATAAATTAAAACTTGCAATCAAGGTATTAGGAATCTAAATAAAAACAAGTAAACATGGACTCTGTCTAAATTGTTATTCTTCAAGTGATTTACAATTTATGAAAAAGAGACATGATGGCATACTTAAATAGTTTTTACACAAGTAAACTACAACCTGCAAACAAAATGTTAGAAATCAAAATATAAAAAATAGAAATGGACGTCCACACATGTTCTGTGACACATAAAATTCAGGAAATGAGCTGCAAGTTAGAGAATATACACGAGGATGTGAATTAAACAAGAAATCTAAAATAAAAAAGATATACACAGTGAATGGAATTTAAACAAGAAATTTCAAAATTGAAGAGATATGAAAAGAAATTATACAGATGCAAATATATTTACTGATATAAACAACTACCTAGACCATTGGTGGGCCCCCCAGAAGGTATTGGCACTGCCTCAAGGTAAAAACGTAGTCACAACATTGATATTAATCACCATATTTTTACAGCCAAATCAAAATAATGTCTGTGTGTATGCATACCAATTTATTTTTCTTCCTGGGATAGAAAACATGTATTTGTAGAGGTTTTATAGAGTTGAGAGGTCAACCTATGACCCTCTCAAAATAGTATATTCATAAAAAAATAAGTTACATCATTAAATATCTAATTCTGTTGAGGAATCTTCATTAAATGCTTGAAACAGAGTGAGTAAATAGGCCATGGATCTCGGGCATCTTCAATGGATGGAAGTAAATTCTGGTAGGACACCGAGAAAGAGGGATCCCAAGGGAAAAAAACCCATGTGTTCAAATTTCATAACGGTGCCCCGAGATATATGAATTGCCAACTTCTCTACGCTTTGAGTGCCAAATGGAGTGTCAAATGGAGTGTCGGATGGGGTGACGGATGGAGTGTCAGATGAAGTATTGGATTATTATAGGGTCGGATCAAGGACCACGAACTATTCTCAATCTGTTTACAATTTTAGGAAAAGGCCCATAGGGTACCTAATTGGACATATTGGGCACAAAACCCATGTGCCTGATTTTTATGATTCATCTTCCTCTTCCCATAAATTAAGATCTAAGTTTGTTGCCTGGAACAATGTCGGATGAAGGTCCGAATGAAGGTATGGATGGAAGGCCAGATCACATTTTTGACCTGTTGCAAGCAAACAAGAAATGTTAGATTAGTGTAACCATGTAACTGAAGATTATTTAATCATCAAACCATTGCAAAACGATGATTACACATACCTTGTGCGATTCCATGGAAAATTGATGTATAAAGCTTGATAATACCTTTAAAATGGCTAAATGAGATCATAGCATATGTAATATCGCATGCAAAAAGGATTTGATCATCACAATAAAATAGTCAAAACACGAACCCAACAACCCACTTGGTAAAGTAGCACATAGCAACAATTATGTATCCATGGCCATTCATTGAGGTAGGCTTACATGTCATGAAATAAATCCCCCATTTAGCAAATGGATCGATGAAAACCACATAATGTAATGGAGTAGGATGAGCATGCATTATTTGAGTGAATATTTGACATGGGAAAAACTTTTGGACCGCATGCATAAAATCCTTGAAGATCATGGGCCAAAATCATCATATACACAAAATATTATATGAAGTGTCCAACCTTGACAGATGAGCACCACATGCTCCAACATGAAAATCATTTAGAACTTGCTCACCTTCCTCGTGGAAAAGGCATCGACGTAATATAAAATGAACCCCTAACGATAAAGAGTGGCATTGATGATGAGGTATTGTCTAACTTTATGGCATATGTTTCAGTACTCATCATGGGATAGTTGAGAATGAAGGCACTAGGTTTGGGTATATACTAGGACATCCCCATACTAGGGTTTAGACGAATCAATGAGAAATAATAACTCATTAAGAAATGAGTCATTATCCCTGGGTTTATCATCGACTTGGGAAATTTCAAGCATCAACTTGTTGAAAACCAAATATTTCTTAGACTTGGAAGAAACAAGCTCGTGGTCAAACTCTTTTAATATGGAAATCCACTTCAAGAATTTTTCTCCAATTATTTTATGGATCAATATATGTTTCATTGGGTTGGATTCATAAATAACAATGGTCTTCCACAAGAGTATATAATTCCATAAACATTGGACATCATGCATAGCTTCCAAGGCCAAATTTTATACATGTGAATACCAAAGCTCTGGAATATCAAGGCCTTCTCGAAGATAGAATATTACATGTTCTTTTTTCATATTGTCCTCTTTGACAAGCACAATGCTAATGGTGGATTTAGAGGTTGCAAGATAGAGAAATAAGTTCTGACTATAATGAGGAGATATCAATAAGGGAGTCAACATCAATTCCTTTTTCAAGGCATCAAATTACCATTGGGAATGGTTGTCCCAAAAAAAAGGAATTCCTTTCTTCAAAAATAAAACCTTTAGTTATCTCATCATAGTTAACAATGAATCTACATAAAAAAAAAATATCTTCCCTTGCAAATTGATGCAGGAGAAAAAAACACCCCGAACCAAAGTTGGAATTCCATATCCCTCTGGAAGGTGCAATGTGGCTAAGAGGACACCATTTCCCATGATTCTCATGATAGTGTTTGTTGTTTGAGCGATTCTAGCAATTGGAATAGATGAGATCTGATCAATCCAATCCTTATTGTATTTTTTATGTATTTATAATGTATTCCTATGGGAAAAATGGAGGAAGCCATTCAAATGTCACCAAGCCAAGGCCGATCGGGCCCATTGAGGCCTTTGTATGTAATCTGAGTTTGATTTTAATGATATGTGTGGACTTGTGAGTTTATGTCTTGACTGTTTGTTTTAACCTATAGAGTCTATGAGTGAATGTGTGTGAGAGAGACATGAATATATGTTGTAGGTTTGAACCCCACAAGAAGAAGCAGAGAGAAGATCGATCATCGATCACTGAAAGGATCTATGACAATCTATTAACAATCAATATCATAATTTGAAGAGATTTGACCGTCTATTTCCATGATAATTGATGGTTGTTACATATGGATCAAGACTTCATATGTTTTTGAGTTGTGTGTATGTTGGATACCAATAAAGGACCTGACTCAGTAGTCATTTAACACTTGGTTCCTAGCCAATGTTTTATGGAACCAACGTTGAAATACCAAAGGCAATCCATGAAGGGTTAGAGATAAACAAGTCCCCGATGATGTTGGGAATGGTCATAGTTCAAGATGTTATGTCAACAGGAAAAAATTGAGAGTTGTAAGAAGAATGAGGGCGAGACCTCTTGTGAAGAAAACGAGATCGGCGAGAGAAAGTGAAATTCCTATGAACTTCATGGAAAAATGAAATCAATGCGAAGGTAAGATAAAGAGACTCTGAGATGTGGAATGCAGGGTGCATAGAAGGAATGATTGGAGTTTATAGCTGCAAAAAACTATACTAAGTTGTGTGTGGGCATGGAAAACCCACAAGTTAGAGGACGAAACTCTAGAAAATTTGATTTGAGGGACCTCAAGAATATATCATCATCAAGTGGTATCAAAGAAAGGAAATATTTTTATGCGTGTGAGTGGGTAGGTGCAGAATCCTAGGGGAGCAAAGAAGTGTTGAGAAGATTCCATAGGAGAGAACTTGTAATGCCAAAAGGTCAAACCTAGAAAAATCTTGATGAGTTATTGGGTAGCAGTTACGGAGGCTTTCTATAGGAGAAAGGATTGATTGCAGCTCACTATTGAGCATGAGGAGAAGCTCAATGTTAGATGGAGTGACGCATGAGTAAAAAGGAATACCAGAGAGTGAAGATGATGCAACATTTGAATACACATGATCAGAAGACCATAAAATGTTTCTACCCTGGGAGTCTGATGCAGGAGAAAGACCACCCCAAATCAAAGTTGGAACTCCAGAACCCTCTAGAAGGTGAAATGTGGCTGAGAGGACATCATTTCCCTTGATTTTCGTGATAGGGTTTGTTGTTTGAGCGATTCTAGAAATTGAAATATATCAAATATGATCAATATGATCCTTATTGTATTTTTTGATGTATTTATAATGTATGTCTGAGGGAAAATGGAGGCGGCCAGTCAAATGTAACCAGGGCAAGGTCGGTCAGGCCTAGTGATGCCTTTGTATGTAATATGAGTTTTAGTTTAATGAGATGTGTGGACTTGTTATTTTATGTCTTGAATGTGTTTTTTAATATGTAGAGTCTGCGACTAAATGTGTGTGAGAGAGGTGTGAATATATGTGGTAGGTTTGAAACTGCGAGAAGGAGAAGAGAGAAGATTGATCGTCGATCATTGAAAGGATAGACGACAATATATTGGAAATCAATATCATAATGTGAAGGGATCTAACCATCCATTTCCATGAGAATCGATGGTTTTTACATATGGATCAGGACTTCATAATTTTTTGAGTTATGTGTATGTTGGATATGGGTAAAGGACTCGACCCAGAAGTCAATTAACAATTGGTTCCTGGCCAAGGTTTTATGGAGCCATCATCGAAATACCATAGGAAATTCATTAAGGGTGATGGGAATAGTCATCGTTCAAGATATGGCATCAATAAGAAAACATTGAGAAATGAAAGAAGAACAAGGTTGATATATCTTGTGAAGAAAACGAGACCTGTGAGAGAAAGTGAAGTTCCTATGAACTTCACAAAAAAAAAATCAACAGAAAAATTAGCCAAAGAGACTCAGATATGTGAAATCAAGCATTCATAAAAGGAATGATTAGAGTTTATTGATTCCAATATATATATTAAGTTGTGTGTGGGCATGGAGAACCCACTGGTCCGAGGATCAAACTCTAGAAAATTTGATTCGAAGGACCCCGAAAATATGTCATCATCACAAACTTTGGAGTTGGCTTATAGTATGAGGAGGTGGAAATAGTATGAGGAGGTGGAAACTTAACAATCACTTCAACCTTAAAAGGATCAACCACGATACTATACTTGGACACAATTAATCTTATAAAACACCCAAATATCACACAAAATATACACTTATGTGGTTTCAAATGAATATTATAGTAGTGGCATTGGATAAAATGGCCCACAAGTGTCTAAGAAGATCCACTCACCTCTTAGAATGAGTAGCCAAATAATATAAGTATGCCTCTATAATATATTTTATTTAATGAAATTTGTATGACATGGAATGTTGGAATGTATCCCTAACATTTTTAATACCAAATGGGAAGTTATGATAAGAAAAACTACCCCAAGGAAAAATGAAGGAAGTCTTGTGTTGATCGTCTGGTTTGATATGGATTAATTATATCCGAAGAAACCATCCATGAATAAGAATATTTCACTACTAGTGCATTCATCTATAATTTTATAAATTAATGAGATAGGATAATTATCCTTAGAAAAATCCTTGTTCAAATCCATATAATCAACATAGACCCTATTGGTGCTCTGTTTCTTAATGATTGGGACCATATTGGATACCCATTCAGTCAAGGGAATTGGATATATAAATTATGAATGAAGAATATTTTTAGCCTCCACCTTGATGGAAATATACTTCTCCAGGTTTACTGGTTAAATATTTTTCTGAACATGCTTAGATATATCATACATATTGGTTTCATGCTTAATAATCTGAGGGTCAATACTAGGAATTTCTTTGTATGACCAAAAAAATATGTCATGGAATTATTTGAATAGGAAAGTGTAAATTTCAAGTTCTTGAGGAGAACAATCAACACCTATCAGGATGCATTGCATGACACTTGGATTCATTAATATTCCAATGTTTATGGTTTTCAAAATGTAGGCCAAATTCCCCTATGAAAATACATCCTGGGTCAAAACAAGAGATTGGTATCATTGAACATTATCAGGACAAATATGATTTTTAATCTCATCCTAAACTATTCGAAATCGGAAACAATTGACTCTCTATGGTGCATTTCATCCCATGAACAATCAGTTGCATCCATGTCCTCCATGATGGACTCATTCTAAGGAATATTGATATCTAGAAATTCATGTGAAGTAGGATGAGGAGTGATTCCCTAGGAAGGCCTAGAGTATTGATCAAATTCTAGATCTTATTGGAGATCTGGATTAAGGGAAGTAGATGTTGATTATATTTCATGATAGGAACTATCAACCATTATGAGTGACATGATAGATTTGTAACACTCAAACTCCTATGGATGAGGTACCTCCCATGGATCAAAATATTTTAGGGATCCATTGGTAAGAGAAGATATCATGTTAATAGGAGAAACATTCAGAGAAGGAGGTGGTGGGGGAAGGGAAAATGTACCCATCAAGGAGGATTCTTTGGACATCCCCACACCAACACTCATAGACGCACTCTTGGAATCACCAACAAAGGGTACATTGGAACCTAAATTGGTCCTAAGGTTCAGGGTGTAGAATACAAGGTGGTCAATGGTGATGATATTTCCTTAATGAGGAAAGTGAAGGACCTAAAACACTGATGAGACAATAGTCATCATCTCATAGAACCAAATGTGCCCGAGTAGTAGATTATACTCTAGCAGATCATCGACCACTTCCACCTCAATGGATATTATCTTACCACTTAACTTGATAGGCAATGTGGTGATGATACCATGAGGTTGAAAAATGTGTCCATCCAAGGATTTTAACATAATGTTATATGGATCAATATTTGGAGAGATGAAAAATTTACAACATGAAATGGACATAATACAAGTGTACACTCCTTCTTACACAACCATTGAATAGATTGTTGTCCCATTGACTATTAATTTGATTTGAAATCCATTTGGTGGTAGAGCCTATTGTGAGGTTGGTCCAAGTCAAATGTAATCAAACTAGCCTTTTAGGGGTAACCCTTCCTATGGATGACAATAATTCCTTACGCTACATTGGGAAGCTCTGAAGGACTTCAAGAGAATACATGACACATGGTGCATGGACCAAGGCTTCCATAATATTGCTTTTGTGGGTGGCTCATGCATTGGGATTATGAGTTGTTCATTGAAGAGAAAAATTGGGTGGGAAAAGAACTATCTCAAAATATGACTTCTCTATTTGGAGAGGTCCACCACGATGGGAAGAGGGTACTTGATCCTAATGCACAGGACCAACCTCAGTATTTTCATAATTACAAGCTCGAGTTTTCAATGAAACTATTTTTTCACACATGAACTCATTGGCACTTGATGACGACCCCTCGAACTGAGGGGTACCTTCCATGCCTCCTTGCATAGGGGTAGGATTTGTAGTAACCATTTTCTATGGTTGGGGAGGAAATGGATGGGTCAAAACATTAAGTTGTTGGAGAACCTTCTGCTAGGAGAAGTACCGATGAATTTCATCCATATTTGGACACTGATGAATAGGATGGTATTCCCCATAAATATTGAGAGGGAACCTATTCTTTTTCTTATACTTAGAACCTACTCCAAGATTGTTTTGGGTTTGAGAAGTCCCACACTCATTATTAGAATTTTTCTTTTTGTTTTTCTTCTTTCCTCTAGGTTTCTAAGGATTCTTCAGTTGCATGGACTACACCAAATTCACGTCAGAGGTTTGAGATGTAAATTTAGTTTGAGTGGTGGGCATATTCGTTGGTTGGTTTGATGTGATATTTAATTGTCCCAACTAAATAACCAATTCTCCCACTGATTCATTGGAAACAAAACCCACCAAACCATCAGTATGTGGACCCAGATTAGACATGTAAGGATCCATCAATGACCTAGGAGAATGTGGTATAATGTCATATAAAGTGCCAGAATGAGAGTAGATCAAGTCCAAATTCTAGGCATGTAAAATGGCCTACTCCTCTATAACCTCCATGTTCATAGTTACATCCTTGGCTATGGGTGGAAAAAGAGACTCAATGAACCAATCCATAAGGAGTTGGTCAGGAAACTGAGCCTTAATGAGCCTATATCTCCATATCCACTCATGAATGTGATCGAAGATGTGGGTGGAAGTATCTTGATGCAAATATGTCAAGATCTCTATTCCTATCTCATACCAAATGAGTGATTGAAAATGAATTAAAAAATACATTTCCAAGGCATTGAATCTATTGAAGGAATCAATCTTAAGTTCAATATACCATTTAGTGGCACCTCTAGTCAGGGAGCTATAGAAAATATGAAATTGGATACTTTCATTCATTAAAGAGCCATATGATCACCATAGATGATAAATCATAATGTGTGTTGATGGTTCTTCTCTTAGTTTTTCGTCGAATTTTGGCATGTCTGATGGTAATTTGATATGAATGGACGACCATAACGGGTTATGGAGAATGGGGTCATTTGTTAACCGAAACAAGTCCAACAAGTATAATGTTGCAAATAAAGGAAACTATGTGTTGGAAAATGGATTCTGGTTGTAACATGAAGAATTGTATGGACCCTAAGGTCCCTCCATATTCATTTTTTTGGAGGGATACTAATTTCCAAAAGTATTATTTCTCCCATCTTGATTTCCCCCAGGAATGGAGAAATCCCAGGGACATTTCTTCCCCCAGGATCATACATGCCCCCAATAATATGGCCTCCAAGGAAAAAGGAACTCCCAAAAACATTTCTTCTTCCAAGACCACAAGTACCCCTAGGAAAACAAGTGAATCCAAAAGGATGACCAACCCCTTGACCATAACTTCCCATAGGGAAAATACCCCTAGGAAAAAAGGTATAACTAGAAGGACGACTACCACCCAAACCATAACTTCCCCAAGGGTAATTCTCCCAGTAATAGAGGTATAAGTGGAAGGAAAACTACCTCCCAAACCACAATTTCCTCTAAGAGGGATGCTCCAAGAAACAAAGGTACAAGTGGAAAAAACAATACCAGCCAAACCATAACTTCCCCCAGGGATAGAGGTATACATGAAAGGATTAGGAATTTCAGGAATATGTGTGCTACCCCATGGGATGTTGAATCACCTAGAAATTGTGCTACCACTAGCTTGGCTAGGAGCATCCTCAGACCTGCTAGGCATATTCCAACAAAAACAAAAAACTAGTGTTTGGCATTGTTGTGATACCTATAGGGATGTTAGAATCATAATGTGGTCTACTTCCAGTTTTATAACCAAGGTTTGGCCCCCCACTACACATAAATATATATATGGGAATTGAGACATATGTGATGGGTGTGTTAATTATAGGTACACTCATGGAAGGAAAAGTAGTTACTTTCGACATTCCCCAAATGGAATTGGAGATACCCGATCAAGTAAGAAAAAATGGTGTTAGACTTATGGTACTAATGGATGACAAGGAGGACATCACATAGGTGCCTCATGTGACACTTGTTGATGAGATTAAAGGATTAACCATACTAGACACCACACTTGGTCCTGAAATCATATGAGGATCACTGAAAAATGAAAAAGGTTCACTGAACTATCTCCCTATTTGAAGGAGTACGAGGCAACTTGGACTAATCAAAGGAGGGTTAAAATTGGAAGGAGGAATTTGGTTGACCACTTCAACTTATACCTTCTCACTCTCCTCATATATGTTTTCAAACTCTATAGGATCTATGTTACATGTCGATCTCCATTTAAGAGTTGGTTGTTCCTATGCCATGGGAGAAATCCCTCGTTGTTGATGAGACCAACACATTGTTAGGTCTACCACAGTGAATAAAATGTGTTTCAAAAATAAAAAATAATTAACCTATGATTGAATTAGACATAGAACCAAAGAGAACACCCCTAGAAAATATATTTTATAAACATGAAAACTAGTGTATTAAGGGACCTTCTGAAAACCAAGCCTCAGGGGGATGTCAAGTCCCCAAAATCGTGCCTAGAAAAGTTGTGAGGAATAGTTATGATAGCCCACACATAAAATCCTTTAATGGTGCAAGTAGCCTTTTTTAAGGTGGGCACTCTCTAGGGGAAATAAACCATAGGTTTGACATTTTCCCCAGGTACGACATGAAATTCCCACCCCAGCCACCTTTGTAGATACCTATGAAAGGAAACTATGGTTACAACATAAAAATCAGTGAATAGGTGAACAATAAAAGGTTATACCACATGTGTGGGCATGGAGAATAAGATCAAAGCTTCAAGAAGTGTTACATCTCAAATATGGATTGTTATATTCTTTGCAGTGGAAGATTAGTCTAACCGACTAGCTAGTCAAGGATGATCGACTAGGGGATGGATCAAATGATGGTTAAGTCAACGAATAAGGGATGGATCAAATGATGGTTAAGTCAACGACTACGGGATGGATCAAATGATGGTTAAATCAAGTTGATGGTCAATGAATGGTTGACAGGTGGTCGACAAGATATTCTGACTAGAGGTCGAATATATAGTTGAATGGAATATAACTGGAGGTTGAAAGGGTAACCAACTAAAGATTGGTTGGATGATCGATTGGTACCCGACTGGTAGTCGATTGGTTCGTAGCTGACTAGTATTCGATTGGTGGTCAAAACCTATAATAGAATCCTAAGATTCATGGGATTTTAGTCAATCATATTCCTTGATATGTATCTATTTCGAGTTCCATGAATTAGAGTTGTACATGTTGTATATTCCTATAAATAGTTTGTGACGTAATATTGTCGGAGGTTGTTTTAAACTATCAGTTTAAGAGAGAGTGTTGTAATTTTGTATTATAAGAGTGAATTGGTCATGAATATGTAAGATGAATTGGTTGTAGGGTTTTCCCTGTGGTAAAGCAAGAGAGTAGGATGATGAATCGGTCTTAAGTACGAACCATTGTTAGTCATGTAATTCTTTATTCACTGAATGAATAAGACAAAAAGGAGCGATAGTCACTCAAGAATTGATATTTTTCTCGGTTAAGGGTGTTTAGGGTAAATCCATGTGTATTGTGTGTGACTTCCTTTGTTTACTTTCATTTAATTATATCTTCTCTCTCTTGGCTGGTTTATTTTCTCTACATTTGGTATCAGGGAAAGGTTGAGAAGATATTGGATATGTGTAGATATGAATAAGAGAAGATCTTGGCTTCATAGGTATGCCTTCATCATTGAGGTTTCAAATCATTCTTGAATATTTGCGAAACCTAGGTCTAACAAGAGATGTAATGCAATGATATCGAAAGAATGGAAAGAAATTTGAGGATCTATATTGAAAAGTTTAATGTCCATAATTTTGAGTTGTGGAAGCTTAAAATGGAATATCTCCTTGTATATCAAGAATAGTGGTTGGTTGTGGATCCTAAAACAATTCTGACTTGCATGCCAAAGGAATATTGGGATAAAATCAATAGGAAGGTGACGAGTATGATTCCACTTTGTCTTGTAGTTTTGTTTATGTTGGATGTCTCAGGTGAAAACACTACAAAGAAATCGTGGGATAAGGTTGGGAACTTGTACTAGTCAAAATTCCTAGTAAACAAGTTGTTTCTTCAGAAGAAATTGTATCTTTTGAGGATGATGGATGGGATGTTATCAATAGAGCACCAAATTCATTCAATATTTTGATAAGTCAACTATTGTTTATGGATATTAAAATCATTGAGTTGGATAAATGTATCAATCTATTGTGCTCTTTTCTAGATTCATGGGATATTCTAGTCATGGATATTGGAAGTAATTCAATCAAATTAATTCTTGAAGATGTGGTTTCATCTTTGTTGTCAGAGGAAATGAGATGGAAGAAAATTGAAGGATCGACCAAGGATGCCTTGGTGGTGACAAGTTGAAGGGACAACATAGGAAAAGGTAAATTCTTCGATAGAAAGTCATAGTTGAGGGCTAGCTCTAAATCACCAATTTAGTTTATCAAAAGATGTCGAAACTACGATAAATTTGGGAATTACAGAAGGGATTCCAAGTTCAAAGTGACTAAGAGAAATCAAATATATGACAAGAAGTATTTGGTTGAGAGAAATACTTATTCAGATGAAGGAGGAGATGTGTATTTAGCATCAATGACTACACAGTCATATCATGATGGTCATTTGATCAACTCATGTACATATTATCGTATGAAACCTCATAGGGAATGGTTCTAGGAATATGAAAAATATGAAGGAGGAGATGTATTCCTGGGAGATGATTCAACAGCCAATATTGTTGGAGGAGGTAGAGTTTGATTGAGGGTAAAGGGTGGGAGGAGTAGAACCCTTCCAGGTGTGCTACATATTCTAGTTTTGGAAATAAATTTAATATATGTCAGTACAATGAGTGATGAACGTGTGCACATTGTATTTGAGAGGGACTCATGCAAAATGGTCAAGGGAGAAGTGGTTTTTTTTATAGGAGTTTGGATTGGAAACCTATACAAGTTTTTGGCGAACTTTGACTCAACTAGATGTAACAATATAGATATTCCTGAGGTTGACTCTGTAAATGTGTTGAACCTGCACAAAATAGATCTAGCTAGAAAATACCACACACGTTTGAAGAGAGAAATTGAGAAAGAAGAAGTAAGAGAGAACAAATGTAAGAATTCTCATTAATCATATTCCACACTCAAAGAGTGAATAATTTACAATAGATATAGGCTACATAAGTAAATAATGAGCCATAGTGGTGGTCTATATT
>ML783365.1:446621-457993 GCA_009831015.1 Picea engelmannii | reverse complement strand
GATAGGTGATAAGTCCCTCATATCTACTTATGATTGGAGACAGAATATAGGATAGAATAATACAAGAAATTTCATAGATCTAACATATTTTATTCATATTTATGATAAGAGAGATAAATGCATACCTTATGATCCTTCAATTGTCCTTACATATCCCAGCTTATGAAACTCCATAGATCTAGCTTTAGTTTCTACCACCTACTTCCTACACACAAGAAGACAAAAAATATCTATCCTCAAACCTCTCTAGGAATTAGGAAATTGTAAATATAGACTATATCTAATCCAATCTACTCAAGCAAAGACCATATATATTATCTATGACTAAATACAACAACAATGGAAGGAGAAAACCATGTGGATATATATTCATAAATGGAGAAAATTTACATTAATCATGATATTACCATGATTCACGACTGAAGTTTTATTAGGTCCTTGATATAGCTCCTCTTTAGCCCTCATCTTCAAGAAAGGATGAAGTGAAATAAAGACTTAATTGTAGAATGGATCCTCTAAAAAAATTGTACAACGTAAACTTGTAATAGATTCTTCCTCCTCTTTCCCTTGGAATGCCTTATTTATATAGATTGAGGAAGGAGGTTATAGGATGCTTCTATATCTCTAGATCTACGTGAAACTTTAGTTTATTGAGAGTTCCTAAGCTTATATCATGAGAGAAACAACTCACCTATTGTTGATCTCCTTATAACTCACCAATTCTAGAAGGCTATAGGGGTGGCAGTAGGCTGCAGTGGTGAAACTAACGATCGGTTGTGTGCCATCATCTATGCAGCTTGTGACAAATCACACTCTACTAATGGGATGAAGAATGACCTCCCTCCAAAAATATGAAGCTCAAGAGCAGAAGAGCTTATCTCAACATGGAAACAGCAGTGGGTCCTCCATGAGTCCTTAAGGTGGAAAATAATGTTGTAGTAGTAACCCATTATGGAGATGATAGTTAGTGTTATCATCACCTTATTCTACATTAATTTGGCCACATAGAAGGTAAAAAACCTATTTAAAGTCATCATATTCTATGTATTCCTCTTTGTATGCATCATGGGTGAAAGGCTCAATGCGCATAAGAGTTCCCAAAGATGTAATCCTTGATGTGGGTAGACTTGAAAGCATGTCTACCAACTTATTAATTTTTCCATTATTATACTTGATGACTAAATGAAATTGTTGGAAAAACTCCATCCACTTGTAATTTCTAGTTTGTTGAAGCTTACTCTGGGCTTGCAAGTACTATAGTGGTTGGTGATCAATGTGGATTATGGATTCCTTGTCCACAACATTGCTTCCAATTCTTAACAGATTGAACCCAGGGTGTAAGTTCCTTATCATATGTAGGTTATTTCAAGACTCCTCTATGAAACATTTCAAAATGATAGCATACCATATTAGCTCCCTACATCAAGACTTCTCCCATAACATATCCACTTACAACTGTATCCACTTCAACATGATTCTGCAAGTTAGGTAATGTGGGAACTGGTGCTTGCATGATATTTTGTTTAATATCATCAATATTTCAACTAATTATTTCCCCACTAGAAACTCTTACCATTTGTTGTTACAACATGGAGTGGCACAACTGCCACTGAAAAAGATGATATGAACTTTTGTAAGTACTATGTTGCACCAACAAAGATCCTAAATTCAATGATATTAGTAGGAACTTTCCACTTTAGGATTGCCTCTATATTTGTGGGATATATCATGAGTTATAATCCACCAATCATGTACACTAAATACACCAATGACTGCTAAGAAAACTCAAATTTCCTAAGGTTATCCAACAACTGATGTTTTTTTAAGGTCTCTAATACATGCATGAGATGTGAAATGCACTCTTCCTAGATAGATATATAAACCAATATGCCATACAAACACACTATTACAAATGACTCTGAATAGGGATGAAATGCATCACTCATCAATCACATAAATGTAGTTGGTGCATTGCATAAACCAAAAGTCATGACCAACCATTCGAGCAAACCTTGCCTTGTCTTGAAGGAGGTCTTCCAAGTGACTTCTTCTTTAATGTGTACCTGGTGGTATCCAAATTTGAGATACAACTTAGTGAAGTACTTTACATTTTTCAATTGGTCTAACAAATCATTGATCATAGGTAGAGTATATCAATTATTGAGTGTGATATTGTTCAAATCTATGTAGTTGAAACACATTCTCTAAGTCCCACCCTTGTTGGGTACTATGATGATAGGTGATCCACAAGGTGAGTTTATTGGTTTGAATTACTCCCTTTTCCAGTAGATACTACAACTATTTATTCACTTCATCCGCTTCTAGAATAGACAGGATATATAACCCAATATTTGGTAATGGGGAGTATGTCAACAAATGTATCTCATGGTCCACTTCCTCTTAGGTAGCATCCCTTTATGCTTCTAGAACACTCCTATCTATGCCTACAAAAACTTATCCAATTGTTGTTTCTTATTTTTGGTACATCCCTCTAGGGATTCATTTCATATTATTGATTCCTCCCCTGGTTGATTCTTTCTTGGAAAAATAAATACATACTTCTTACTAGAATCAATCAACTTTTTGGATTGATTGGAATTTACCAAAGAGATCTTCACTTTACCATTGTATGCATTGATGATGTAAAGACTCCCATCATTGATCAAGTGGTACTAGTTTTCTCTCCATGTGAATATCAAATACCTCATATACATGTAGGGGATTCCAAAATATACACCATACATGTCAAGGGGTACCACATCTAACTCCACTTCATCAATAAAATATTCACTTATGATAAAATCAATCTTACACTGTTTAGTGACTTTGGTCTAGGAATCCTTATTCACCTATCCCAATGGATATGGGATTATATGATCATGAACCTCCAACCTAATCTTGTTTACCAAATCATTTTCTATGAGGTTGACTTGTGAATCGAAATCAAATAGAGAATCTACCATGGTATTATTTACCTGGATCTTAATGTGGAATATTTTTTCCATTTATTTATCTTCATTGTGATGAAGGATACTCGAATTCACCTCCTTTTTCACTGAAGTGAAAATAATATTCTCATCCACATATGATACTATCTCTACCTATTTTACCATTCGCAATAAGTTCTTCGTCTTGGCATATTTCTTATGGTTGTTTGGATTAAGATATGGATGTAGCTTCCAACACTTATCTTTGGTGTGACCATTGATATTGTAATGGTTGTAGTGGTTGTTTAGATCCATACACTGATGTGAAATGGTTGTCATATTCTTGTATTTTCCTTTCCACTTCTTCTTCCCCTCCTAGGGATCATCTTGGCAGTATTTTATTTAGAACCACTTCACTATATTTTCTTATGGAATGTGTACCAAGCATTGTGCTTGCACATAGGCCTTATAAGCAGCCCTTGGTTTTAAGAGAATCACTCTCTTTCACAATTGGCTATGTATAACCCAAATATAATTGACGAGTACATCTATGTTCTTGGGAAAGATTCCCAACATGATCACCATGTTCTTGAATCTCATGGTGTACTCTTGCACACTCTGCCCTTTCCTATGCTTGAAGTGATGTGAGTGAATCCAATGGTCCTCTACATACCTAATAGGGTATAATTGGTACTCATTGTAGGTTTTAAATAATCCCACTTAGTTACTAGTGGATCACCCTATAACCTAAGTGTCTTTGTGTGGATTTCCCACTAGGTTAGTGCATAGCCCTCTAATTTCAATTGAGCAAATGAAATATTTTACTCTTCATTTATATTATGGAAATTTAAATACACTTCTAATTGTTGCAACCAATGATAAAACTTGATATCATCAATATCACCTTGATAGGGATTCATATCCACTTTCACTTTTAGTTAAAATAGAATCTATGAAGGAATGATGGTACTAAAACTAGGCTTCTCTTTCTCGAGCTCCTTTTTCGACTCCTTTTCTGGGTCTTCACTATCTCTTGGCTTCTCATCTGATCCAACTTCTGAGTTAGAGACACTAAGCTCCCTGAAATTTTAAAACTTGTTCACTAGAGATACCATGAGGAGGGCCATGTTGTGACAAATATCAACAACTTTCCCTGCTAGCCTTGCAAATATCTCTTCTACTGCATCCTAAGGGATATTATTAATGAACTCATCTTCCATGGCTAGGGTTTTGTGACTTCCATGTTAAGTCAATTCCTAGATCTTGCAACTTTCCAAAAGCACCACAAAGAAAATTTCTTTTATACCAATATGATTTGTGAATTTCGGGGATATTCCAGTAGATTATGTCATCGCAAAATATCTTGTATTATACTAAAATATTTTATTGTGCAAGTTTATTTTCCTTATATCTCAAATTTATTATCACTAGATTAATGCTCTAATTAATGAAATAATCAAAATATGAAAATAAAAGACTAATAAAATTAACACGCCATCCACACAAATGAACACGAGATCTATATAAGGAAACTTGAAATAGGAGAAAATCTAGCTATAAGGTGATACATGTGCTCTACTCTCTTTCCTTCAGTAATAAAATGAAAGTAAAAAAGAAAGGGGGTACTCACTATGGATTTTCCTTGACATTGTGGCATGAATAACTCTTGCATAATATGCTTCCTCCTCTGTTATTCTCTCAAATACCACTTCTAGATACTATTCTCAACAATAGAATAATTATAATGCTAAAGAATGGAACCCATTCTCCTCCTAGTGGCCCAATATTTAACATAGATTGATAGTTTTCTAGGGTTAGGGTTTTGGAATCCTCAACCATCAATTAGTTAGTATTTTTAACCTTCTATAATCTTCTTGAAAGTCCATATGTGTTTATTCCCACGCGTGAGGTATGGGGGTTGATGTGGCATCCACTCAATACAATGGTGACCAACAAGGTATACCAACTTGTGGGAGACATAACTTTCACATATGAGATATGATTGAGGTGATGTTTTCACCATTGGAAAGGCCTCAGTGTGTATACAAATTTCAATGGGATAGAGCTATTATCACAATTTTTTGAGCCCAAAAAATTATGTTTGATGCCTCGAAATGGCTCTAGAAGGTTTCAAACCCCAAATCTCCAAAATGGGACTTGTCGCTAAAATGGGCTCCGCAAGCAGATTCTTATGATTTTTCAACCAAAAAGTATCAACATAATGAAAAAATATCTAATGATCCAATCTAGATAAATTTCCTCACCATGAATGTAACACACCCCATACTTGCTTCTAGGCATGTGTAATGGAAATTCAACCTTTGTCATATACTTAATTTTTTTAAATTTATTTTAGCTCACTCATTAATACTATGATACCATTAATTCATTAATTTCATCCTTCCTAAAGGATAATATAACCTTATAATACAATCTTATACCAATATGAAATATGCCTTGCATATGCAACAATATGAAGACCCAACAATAACACACAAAACCATGCATAAATTATAATAACATGCATAATTATAAGAAATCAAAACATATCATAATTAAGCACATATAACCACACATTAATTAGCATATAAAACAAATAACATAAAGAACAATTATCTTTTAATAAATCACTAACTAACTATAGACCTTAGACACTCCACCCAACCATAGACATTGTTGTCCTAGCACTCTCAACAGTAGGCCACCCTCTAGTTGGGGATATGAATCCACTTGGGAAAAGGATACCTAATACATCCAAGGTCTCACAATCAATAGAAACAATGGTTGTGCCAAGTTACTAAACTCCAAAAACAATTCCAACCTATAGCCTCTCATTTCCCATTAGATTAAATAACCTAAGGAAGTGTACCCCATTCTTTGCATTGTAATCCCTTAGGTTATCCCACTTCTCTTCTAGGACTCCAGCACAAGCTAGCTAGGAAGTCTTATAACTATGTGGCTCTAGTAACTCTAACTGCTATAATGGAGTCTCCAGGCACCCTCTAGGCCTCACACCCAGGGAAACCTATCCCAAACAATTCTCCCTACAGGGATCCAACCTTTCCTAAGGAAACCCATGGATAATTTCTCACCTAAATCCACCTATAATTCATAGGGTTCAAAAAAAGTTAGGGTTACAGTGGCTCACTAGCTCACAACCAATATTCCATAGAAAGTAAAAATTATAACATAAATTATGAGAATGAATGATTTTTCCACTAAATCCAAATTTTATATATTCATGTTCCCTATTTTACAAGTAGCAACCAAATAACTACTTCCCCCACCACATAGGAACTTAGGATAAAATCTCATAGGATAAGACTCAGGATATGACTTAGGATTTATTTAATATTTGACTTATCCCCCTTGGCTTAAGCCCCTTTTTTAATCCCTTAGCGCCCCTTTCCCTCTCGTCTGACTTGGAAATATTTTATTAATAGATCAGAGTCTGATTACAATGTACATTGCTAGGATCACTGGCATTTCATCATATAGGCTCCCTATCCTAATATCATATATACACTCTATCCCAAAACATATATACACTGGCAGTCCAACTCAACAACCATATTGGCTCACTATCGTATAAAACATTTGTACATATGCACATTTATAACATGAGGATCAACTTGGTGTATAAAATGAAAATGTATACATGAAGGATCTGAGTTAGCTTGGGGTCACGCTTGGTATTGTGCATTTGAAGAGGTGTATAGGTTATGTCTATGTTTTTGTGCAAGGTACTTGAAGAGTTGTGATCATCATGTCCAGTTCTTGGTATCAAATACTTGAAGACGTTGAGTTAACTTGGTCTCACCTTTGGTATTAAATTTGGTTTGTATATGTGTATACTTTGGGATACAAATATCTTTTGACTTACATAATTATTTTGGCATAAAGAAATGAAAATGTTCATTTATAATTTGATTTCTCATGTAGATATATGCATATTTTATAAAAAAAAGTAAAAATAAGATTAGACCCACCTTGATATTTGGAAAAGTATTTAGGAGTTGAAAATAAAGAAAGAAAGTGAATTTTAATTAGAAGTTTTATTTAAATGGAAAAAATTATTTTCATGTGCACTCACTCAATTAGGAAAATGAAAAATAATGAAGGGAACATTGTTGAGATCAATCCTGCTTCTAATATTTCCCTCCCATTTTCTATTTTCCCAACTTCTTTTTTTCCATTTCTTTTCCCTCTTCTATACCTACCCTCATTCCCATTTTCTTTTCTACCTTCTCTTTTCCCTTTCTATTTACTACACTTAGTCATTTCTCAAAAAGTGGCGGGTTCACGGATCCTCACCTTCATCCATATCCCCATATCATGAGTTCGACCAACCATCGTGTTATTATGTACTTAACCATTTTTTGTAACTGAGGTATCACGGGTTCAAGATTTCATATTCCAACTTCCGCGATATCCATTTTTCACCCAAAGATCTGTGATCTACATAATGATCGTTAGAATTTATGTGGGTTTCGAGCTCCTAACTATCTCATTTCTCCTATATTGAGTCTGGCCATTCGTAGTGCAACAATTAGTCTATTTTCTATCATTTTCAACCATGGGTTCGTGGGTTCCCGAGATGGTGGGTTCACAAAATTACCAAATTCAAATTGCTCTCGCTCATCCCCACCATCTTCATGCTTTTCCCAATACACATTTAAGTATGGTTTTATGCTAATAACTCATCATGCAGGTTCCAGAAAGATCATCATTAATAAGAGAAGGGATCGAGGATATTTCCCATTAAACTGCATTAAAGTACAATTTGCCAAATATTATATTATTATTATCTCTCTCAAGAGTTCATTTCAACTATTATCTAGTTTAAAGAAAACTCTCATCAACTTATGGAAGCAAGATCTTGAAAACAGTTATGCGGTGATACCTTGAATATTTTTGGGCTTGAAGACCAAAACTTTCAGTGGTCCAGAGCATATTCGTACTATTCATATCCCTCTGCTAAAAAAGAAGTGATCTGGACATCCAGAATTGCTCGCACATGGTGTGTCCCTAAGTTTTTCAACTACAAGGAAGTAGTTGCATGGTGCATTGAGAAATACGTAACAAGTTAGCAAATCATACAACTCCAAGATTGTTCCCCCATCTCTCTTCCACTGCAAATATGTTGTAATATGTTGAAGCTACATGAACAAACACTTACCTTCAAAGGAGAGGATTGCAAGGATTTCCTGAAAAAGCATGACAATGGACTGGACCTCTTACCTTAGTTCTTAGAGAATCACTTGGATATCTTAGAGGACATTACCAAGATTCAGGTCGACTCGTCTAAAAACCCCTTTCAGAAAATTGCTTTGTTGTTTACCAGGATGATAAGTCAAGAAAGCACTGCCACCATTTCCTAAATGGTTCTTTAAATTTATATTTTAAAGTTAAATAGAAAGCTATTTTCGATTAGGGAAAACCGATTTCCATTGAAATATCCTCCCAATTATCACATTACAAAAAGGACAAGAAATTATTCATCACTTCTTATTTGGTGTTTGTGATAGCATATTGTTGTCAATTTCCAAAATTGTCTATCTGTAAGAGCGTGAAATGTGAACTTGATCCAATTACCTTATGGTACCAAACATTGTGGAGACACAATGCTTGTTTACAATTTATGAAGTTTACAATGATTTCGTTTCATTTTTCAAAGGACTATTGTTTGGTAAAGATACCCCCGAGATATCTAACCAGGAAAATTATTTTTTGGATAAAAAGGGGACATTAGAGTAGATGGAAAATCATAATTTTATCAGGATTTTTAGTTCCAAGGAAAATCCCTTTTTTCTTCCACACCATGTATCCGATCAAACGTTTATCACGAAAGTAGCAAGGAAGTATAATTTATGGCTGCACATTTTCCATGAGAAATGAAAAAATAAATTCATACTCTTTCTTTGGAAAATTGGAGACTTTATATTTAGTAATATAAACAAAATTGATGACTTTGTGAACCACTTCCACAATGTGAATCTAAAATATGTTGAAAATATAAAGGGGTTTGACCCTAATAGAATTTTTGTGGAACACATGTTGGCAATAGGATTTAGCAATTCATTTATTCACATTGTTCTGAGTGAATAAGAAGACAACAACTTAGGTGCTCCTACTCAAAATGTAGGAAACTTGGAAACAATGCTTAGTACTAATGTGTTTTACAAGAAAAAAGGAAAGGGTCCCAGTGAGAAGAGCTCCCAATCCCCAACTGTTACTCCTAAAAATACCACATCTCATAGCAATATTACAGTATCCCACACAACTAGAAAAGTTGCCAACATTAGTTAAGGCGGCGGAGGAGAAAAGAATCCCCCTATGGGACAAATTGAGAGCTCACACACGCTACCTCTGAGAAAAAAGAGGGAAAATGTTGTGCAAGAGGAAGAAGACCATCGCATAGAAAGTGACATCAACCACTTCTTCCTTGAAGAGATGGAGCTTAAGGTGGATATCTAGAAAATGTTTCCCAACATTGATCAGCTGGGGAATATGGCCCATCATAATTAATCATTAGAAATCATTGAGAATGATACCTTCAATGAAGAAGAGTCGTTTTCTTTTCAGAGCGTTGTCTTTGATAGGGAATCTAAGAAAAATATTATTGAAAAAGGTGATATGAAGAGTAAGAAAGGAAAATATCATTCAGAGGTTGACCTAAGAGATATGTGACCTTCCCAGATTTCTAAAATTCACAAAGAAACCAGGGATGCTCTAGATGACTCCAATGGTGGTCTTGAAGCGGAAAAAACGAAGTTGAAAGAAATGATCAAGGAACTGGAATACACCTTAATGCCTCTTCAACTTCTTTCCAGTCCTTTGAAAATAGTCAAACCCACCACACCCGCTTTTAAATTGAAATCATGTTCAAGCCTACTTACATCGGCCAGAATCTATGTAGAAAGAAACATTAAGAAAATAATGGCATTGATCACATAGGCATGGTAAGTTTCCAAAAACATTATTTATTTTGTCTCGAGGGCGCATTCCTTCCGTGAATATTTGCAGGCCGAATTGAAAAATGAAGAAGGTTTTTACCTTGATGTTGTAATACCCTTTGGAAACAAGGTTTCCAACATGAAGGAACTAAGGAGAAGAGAGCATGATCTTCCCTCCCCAAGCTGGATAAAACAGTTAAATGCATGTTGGAAATAAAAGATTAAAAATATGAATAGTATTGTTCAAGCATGCAGTCAAGTTATATCAAAGAGGGAAGAATTATTCAAGAGGCTCGCAGAGATAGACCTAGCCGGAAGCACTAACGAAGAACAAGAACCCAAGTTAATAATCAACTCAATTTTCCTAACAAAGCAATAGTTTGACGAACAAGTTGATATTTTTAAAGGGTTTTCATTTGAAAATTTCTATGGTATACTTGAATATGATGAGGATGACATAGAAAATTGGCTAATGGAATATTCAGTGAAGAATCAAGACATCGAGGAAGCATTACATGGTATTTCCCTTGATTTGAGATACTTGTACGGTGAGCTATTCAACATCAAAATATGGAATGAGATAAACATGGAACCAATGAACAATTATATTGAAGAGTGGTTCAAGAAAGCGATCGAAAAATTGATCAACGAGGGGAAATAAATAGTTGAGACAGTTCCTATCACCGTTAAAGAAGACAATAAAAGGACATCAACAAGCAAGTAAAGACATGAGAGACCATTATAGTAAGTTTATGTTGATCACATCTTTCTTTATTTATCAGTTCCTTCATCCAATTACTTCACTTCTTTGACTAGAAAGGTTTAACCAAAGTCTGATAAATTCTCTTTTCTTCTTTCTAGTTCTTGTTGTTCTTTTACCACCCATAATCCTCCTTCTACAAGTTTAATTTGTGTGTATATTTTCTTTATGGTCTGCGGCAGCCCCAATCCCAGTATTTAAGAAAAACAGATTTTAAATTTCAAAGAATATGTAACAAACTATATATTTTTTAGAAATTTCAAGAGGGCTATTTCGGGATCAGTTTTGACTGTGCTTTGTAAATCTGATTTTTCAGTATAAAGTATTTGAGATTGATATATAACTATATTTATTTTATCTACCCATGTTTCCACTTTTTTTAAGTTCTCTTGTGCATGCAAATCATCTTCTTTTTATTTTTATGTGATCATAAATATTTAGTTTAAACTATGATGGATGTGAGGAAATTTTGCTTATTTTCTTTAAATGTGTTAAAGTGTGTGTTGCCTAGTCCTTTCTCAAGAACTTTCTCTAAATAGAAAACAAAAACATTTTACTTTTATTTTTCTTGTTATCTTTATATTTCTTTGATTACCACGACGAACTTCTACAAAGTCCCATATTTTGAATATCTACAATCCCTAGAAAATCCTAAGTTAAATAGGAATACAACCTCTATAAAAATGAAGGGGGATTTACATCCTTGTGAGGTTTTTGTTTCGGTCCTAA
>ML783365.1:434423-445705 GCA_009831015.1 Picea engelmannii | reverse complement strand
AATGTTCTCCCCTCTAATTGCTTATCATACCCTTCTCCTTGATTTCACCCACATTGGTTTGAGGAAGAATGAAAAAATACAGGATTTTAATCTCAGGTTCAATAAAACCTTCAGTAAGATTCAAGAGGATAAAAGATAGAATGACCCAGTCGTACTCATTTTTTATAAGAATGCAATGCCCCCGAATGTGAAATATGTTATCATAACATCCAAAATGGATACCTTGGAGAAGGTAATTATTAAATCCACTGAGATGGAAGAAATTATGATTGAAACGGGTGTCAACCCTGCCATTATACTAGGAAAAGTACAAAAGCATCTATGAGGATTAAGTATTGATAATCAAGGAACCTCCAGTTCAAGAAAGAATGAAGAATTAAAGCCACGAATGGCTCAAAACAAAACGTTTTGAGGAGGATTTTTTAAGGAACCATACTAGATATAAAGGTAGACCTTGTTACAGCACAAGAAACCAAAAAGAGAATTTAAATTTTGCAAATGAATAGAACTATCAAGAAAATGCAGAACGAGATAACCAAACTAAGAAGGGGGGATAATTATGTGGAAAATATGAGAATTTAGGTCCTAGAGAAAACAAGGAACCCTCCCCAAGATAACAGAATGAGGTTTGAAAACACATATAATCCACAAAGTCCAAGATTTCCCAAGCATCCTACTCCCAATGCAGTTGTTCTGGATGATGCATATGATGAGAAAATGGTTGAGCAAGAGAACTATTACTCACCTGATGAAAGCTCTGAAACTGTGCATATGGATGGATGTGAGACGTCCATTTATATATTCGAAGAAGGTGAAAACAACCCCAACTCACAAGAAAACATCGCCCATACAAGAGGATTTGTAAATAGGTCCAAGATTAAAAATGATTTTGAAAAGGAAAACAAAAAAGATAAAGAAAAAAAACGAAAAAAGGGTGAATGAGAAAGTGACAGATAGCGTTGGAAATAAAAAAAAAAAAAAAACACCTGATGTCAAACTCCAGTCAGATGACATATAATGTTATAGAGGAATTAGGAAAATTAACGATAACTCTTCCTTTTACAGAAGTGGTGAAGATTCCCCAACAAAGGGAAAACACCTTGATATTGTTGGATGATCCATTTGAAAAAGTAGAAGTTGTTGTTACCAATCCGAAACAAAGACAAAACCATTCAATTGCCAAGATAAGAGGTAAAATTCATCCCTTTTACATTTCAATTGAAAATGATGATGTTGCACTTCATAATTGTTTAGTTGACACTGGCATGACCAATAATATCATGCCACTAGTGGTCATGGAGTCGTTGGGCATGAATTCTACCAAATATTATGAGACTGGTGAAAGTATATATGCAATTGATTCTAGAAAAATTCCAACTTATGGAGAAATCAAGGACTTCTATTCTTGGATCATGACTCCCACCCATATTATTATTTTTTTCAATATTATTGTGGCGGACCTTCCTCCGGCATATGAATTTGTGCTGGGAAGAGATTGGTCATCTATGATCAGGGGATATATAATGAACGATGGAAGTTGCATGATGTTTCCAGGCAAAGAAGGAGCAATGATTAAGGTTCCCCGTGAACCCAGGAAACCCTTCTCTTTCAAAAAGAAATATAATGATTTAATGTAATATTACATAGATGTTGGGATTGGAAATTATTCCATCCTAGGCATGGAACATAGTGAAATCCTGGAGAAAATTCAAGACATGAAGAATCAAGAGCATATGTTTGAAGGTTATTGGAGGATGTAATTCAATGGATCTTGTTCAAGCTTTGGGAGTGGAGTTGGAATTGTCCTTATAAGTTCAGAAAAGATTATGCATCCACATCCAACCAGACTTGAATTTGCATGTACCAATAATGAGGCGGAATATGAAGTTTTGATTTAGGGGATAATTCTTGCAAAAGAAATGAAGATAGAACATATAATTGTGATTAGCGAATCTGAGTTAGTGATCAATCAGGTCACCCAGAAGTATGAAATCAAGAAGGAAAGACTCAAGTTATATTTAAAAAGAATTAACGAATTGATCGAATATTTCAATTCTTTCAACATTTCCTTCATTCCAAGGGACAAGAATCAAAAGGAAGATTAATTGGCCTTGGCGGCCTCTTTTCAAACCCAGATGATATACAAAGAAAAAAATATTTTCAAGTAGAAAGACAATTACGACCTTCTGTACCTGATAACATGGAATATCTGCAAGTATTTGAGAATGATGAATAGTTGGAAATTTTTTTTTTGAACGATGATGGTGATGAAGAAAATCACAAGTCTGTTGTCCCTAAAAATTGTGTACAATCTGAGTATTTTTTTACGAAAGATGATCATGCTAAGAAGCTCTTGGAAGAAATTTCACTTCGAAAGGTGCAAGAAATAAGAAATGTCAATATTGGAATTGACAGTTCCCCAAAATATGTCAACCTAGGAGTTGATTGTACCATTGAATAATTTGATCAATATGTTTCATTGTTTAAAGAATATCTTGATGTGTTCGCATGGACCTATGATGATTTGAAAGATTATGATAAAACGATGTTCCAACACATCATTCCTTTGAGAGAAGAAGCAAAGCCTTTCAAGAAAAAAATAAGGATGATGAACCCCAAATTGAAACATCTGGTGAAGATTGAATTGGAGAAGTTAAAGCAGGTCAGAATAGTATATCCCATTAGACATTATGAATGGCTTTCAAATCCTGTGATAGTAAGAAAAAAGACCAGGGAAATCTGGATGTGTGTGGATTTTAGGGATCTTAACAAAGCAAGGATAAAGGATGCCTATCTTTTACCTAACATGGAGTTCCTTCTCCATCAAGTCACGGGATCATCCTGCATGTCCATGTTGGATGGTTTTCTAGATATAATCAAGTCTTGGTTGTTGAGGAAGACAAAGCAAAGACAACATTCATAACACCTTGGGAGACATATGCATATGCTAGGATGCCCTTTGGTTTGAAGAATGTTGGAGACACATTCTAGAGGGACATGGATCATGAATTAAGTGGGTTGATAGGAAAATTAATGGAAGACTATCAATATGACTTGACAGTGCATTCAAAAACAAGGGGTGATCATATCCATCACTTGAGAAAAGTTTTTGACAGATGCAAATTATATGTTGTCTCTCTAAATCCAAAGAAATGCTTATTCATTGTAACTCAAGGAAAACTATTGGGTCATATTGTGTGCAAGGAAGAGGTTTATATAGATCCAGAAAGAGTTAAAGAAATAAATGAACTCAACCCCCCATCATCTAAGAAAGGAGTTCAATCATTTTTTGGAAATTTCAAGGTTTGTCCCTAACTATGCAAGTATTGTGAAGCTGATCAATTTATTGTTGAAAAAGCAGTAGAGGTTTGAATGGAAAATGGATACCCAAGAAGCTTTCAATAATATAAAAGAGAGATCACCACAACTTCAGTCCTAATTACTCCATATTTTCAAAAGAATTTCATCATCTAATCATTCTCTATAGAAACAATTGTTGCATCTATTCTTACTCAGAGAAATACCAAGGGTGAAGAACTCCCAATCATCTTCATGAGAAAAACCCTTCATGATTATTAATTAAGGTATTCAGAGTTGGAAAATCAAGCCTTGGCTCTTGTGAAAGCAGTGTTGAAATTTCATATGTACATACTAAATTCTCATGTCATTTCTTATGTTCTATCTTCGCAAGTGAAGATGATTCTGAATCAACAATTGAGAGAAGGAAAATGGGATAATTGGATGGCAAAGATCCAAGAATATGATATTGAGATTAAACCTTTAAAGGTTTTCAAAGGTCAAGGTTTATGTAAGCTCATCACAAATAATGATTATGTGGATGGAATGATTTCAGTTTCAGTAGGAGAACCATTGGCTAGTTCAGAATGGTACAGAGACATTGTATTTTGCTTGAGGTTAGGGAAGTTTCCAGACAGCATGAACCCTAAAGAGAGAAGAACATTGAAAATGAAGGAAAATCAATATGTGATAATTGTTGATTTATTGTTTAGGTGAAATTATGATGGTATATTAGTAAGATGTATTGATGAAAATAAATCCCAAGACCTAATGAGAAAATTACATGAAGGAATATGTGGTGGATATGTTTCACCTACTGCAACCACCCACAAGATAATAAGAGTCGGATTTTATTGGCCTTCAATATTTAGAGACTCATATGCCACAATAAGGAAATGTGTATCATGCCAGCAATTTTCAGGGAAAATGAAGAGATATGCGATGTTGTTACAACCCACAATTGTAGAACAACCATTTTCTCAATCGGGACTTGATTTCATCGGGCCAATAAATCCAAAGTCGAGAAAGGGACACATGTATATTCTGACCACTACATATTATTTTACAAAATGGCCAAAGGAAGTGGCATTAAAAAAGGATGATTATGAATAATTAATTAAGTTCCTCAAAGATACTATTTTGTCAATATTTGGTGTACCAGATAAATTTATCACTGATAATGGTCCAATGGTTACACAGTTCTATGGACAATATGGAATTATTATGCGAAATTCATCAAACTATTATCCACAAGGAAATAGTCTTGCAGAATCCACAAATAAGACACCCATCCAGATATTGAAGAAGACTATTAACAAGAACCAAAGGAATTGGAATTTGAATTTGACTGATGTATTGTGGGAAAACACAATGAATCCAAAGGACAACACTGGGGTGTCCCCATATACATTATTTTATGGGAAAGAAGCCTCAAACTCAATGCCTTGAATTTCATGGTTAATATAGAAGATGCAGGAGACAATTCACCTATCCAAAGGAGGATCAACCAGTTGTTGAAATTGGAGGAAGAATGAAACAAATCCATGAATCGAACTTATCATAGAAAACAAGGTATCAAAAGATATTTTGATCAGAGTGCAATTGTAAGGAATTTTTAGAAGGGATAATTGGTGTTACTCTGGAATAAGGCCAAGGATAAACCATCAATACATACAAAGTTCGAAGCACTCTATATTGGACCATACATCATCGAAAATATCTCGGGTTTTTATTCCTATATGTTCCAAGGCATGAAGGGTAAAAGATTAATGCTACCTATCAATGGGAAACATTTGAAATCTTTCTTCACCTAAAACTTTCTTATTTTCCTTGTACATAAATTTATTTTTTAGTTTGTATACTCTTACCTTTGACTCCATAGCCCAATGGACAGAAGCACATAATCATAAAGATTATGGTTTCTTGACAACCCACATGGGGTTATCATCCCACAGTTGGAGCCAGTTGTTGAGATCAATTCCTGCTTCTGAGATTTCCCTCCCATTTTCTATTTTCCCAACTTCTTTTTTTCCATTTATTTTCCCTCTTCTATACCTACCCTCATTCCCCTTTTATTTTCTCCCTTCTCTTTTCCCTTTCTAGTTACTATACTTAATCATTACTCAAAAAATGGTGGGTTCATAGCTCCTCACCTCCATCCATATCCCCATATCACGAGTCTGACCGACCACCATTTTATTATGTACTTAACCATTTTTTATAACCGCAATATCACGGGTTCAAGCTTTTATATTCCAACTTTCACGATATCCATTTTTCACCCAAAGATCCGTAATTTATATAATGACCATCAGACTTGTCGCGGGTATCAAGATCCTAAGTATCTCTTTTCTCCTATATTGAGTCTGACCGATCATAGTGCAACACTTTGCCTATTTTTGATCATTCGCAACCGTGGGTTCGCAGGTTTCTGGTATGGCGGGTTCAAAAAATTCCCAAATTCAAATTTCTCTCGTCCTTCCTCACCATCTTTGTTCATTTCCCAATATGCATTTAAGTATGGTTTAATGATAATAACTCATCATGCAGTTTTTGTAAAGATCGTCATTATTAAGCAAAGGGCTCAAGGATATTTCCCATTAAACTGCATTAAAGAATGATTTGCCAAAGATTATATTATTATTATCTCTCTCAAGAGTTCATCTCAAGTATTATCTAGTTTAAAGAACACTCTTGTCAACTTATGGTAGAAACAACTCGACAATAGTTCTACAGTGATACCTTGAATATTTTTGGGTGTGAAGACCAGAACTTTTAGTGGTTCAAAACGTATTCTTACTATTCATATCCCACTGTTAAAAAATCAGTGATATGGACATCCAAAATTTCTCACACATGGTGTGTCCCTGACATTTTCAAATGAAAGGAACTAGTTGCATGGTGCGTTGAGAAATACGTACCAAGTCAATGAATCATACAACTCCAGGATTTTTCCCCCATCTCTCTTCCACCGAAAATATTTTGTAAGATGTTGAAGCTCCCTAAACCAACACTTACCTTCAAAGGAGAGGATTGCATGGATTTATTGAAAAAGCATGACAATGGCCTAGACCTATTACATGAGTTCTTAGATAATCATGTGGTTGTCCCATAGGAAATTACCAGGATTCGGGTCGGCTCGTTTAAAAACCCCTTTCAGAAAATTTATTGGTTGTTTACCAGGCTGACAGGCCAAGAAAGTATCGTCGCCATTTTTCAAATGATTATTTATACTTTATATTTTATAGTTAAAGAGAAAGCTATTTTCGACTGGGGAAAATGGATTTCCATTGAAATCTCCTCCCAATTGTCACAGTACAAAAATGACAAGAAATTCTTCATGACTTCTTATTTGGTGTTTGCAATAGCATATTGTTGTCAATTTCCAAAATTATCTATCTATAAGAGCATAAACTGTGAACTTGATCTTGCTACCTTCTGGTACCAAATGTTTTGGAGACAGAAGGATTCTTCACATTTTATGAAGTTTACAATGATTTCATTTCAATTTTCAAAGGAATATCATTTGGAAAAGATACCCCTAGGATATCTGACCAGACAAATAAATTTTTGGATAAAAAGGGGATGTTAGAGAAGATGGAAATCATAATGTTACCAGGATTTTCGGTTCCAAGGAAAATCCTTGTTTTCTTCCACACCATGTATCTGATAAAATGTTTATCACATAAGTAGCAAGGCACTATAATTTATGGCTACACTTTTTCCACAAGAAATGGAAAAAGAAATGCATACCCTTGCCTTGGAAAATTGGAGACTTTATATTTAGGAATATAAACAAAATCGATGAGTTTGTCAACCACTTCCACAATGTGAATCTGAAATATGCTGAAAAATATAAAGGGGTTTAACCCTAGCAGAATTTCCGTGGAACACATTCTGGCAGTATGATTCAACAATTCATTTATTCACACTATTATGAGTGAAGAAGAAGAAAACAACTTAGGTTCTCCTGCTCAAAATGTCGATGACTTGGAAAAAATACTTATTACTAATGAGTTTTACAAGTAAAAAGGAAAGGATCCCATCGAGAAGAGTGCCCAGTCCCCTACTGTTACTCATAAAACTACCACATCTCAGAGTAATGCTCCAATAACTCACCCAACTAGAAATGTTACCAACAATAGTTTAGGTGGTGAAGGAGAAAAGAATCCCCCCTGTGGGAAAAATTGAGAGCTCGCACAAGCTTCCTTTGAGAAAAAAGAGGAAAAATGTTGTGCGAGAAGAAGAAGACCACCGTATAGAAAGTGACATCAAAAAATTCTCCCTTGAAGACATGGAGCTATAGGCAAATATCGAGAAAATGTTTCCCAGCATTGATCAGTTGGGAAATACCACTCATTAGAATTCATCATTGGAAATCATTGAGAATGAGACCTTCAATGAAGAAGAGTCATTTGATTTTCAGAGCCCTGTCTTTGTCGGGGAGTCTAAGAAATTGATTATTGAAGAAGGTGATATGAAGAGTAACAAAGGAAAATATCATTCATAGGTTGACCAAGAGATATGTGGCCTTCCCAGATTTCTAAAATTCATAGAGCAACTCGGGATGCTCTGGATGAGTCCATTGGTGGTATTGAAGCGGAAAAAACGAAGTTGAAAGAAAAGATCAAGGAACTGGAAGACACCTTAATCCCTCTTCCACTTCTTTCCAGTCCGTTGAAAATAGTTAGACCCACAACACCCATTACTAAATTGAAAGGATATTCAAGCCTACTTACATCAGCCATAATCTATGTAGAAATAAACTTTAAGAAAAGAATGACATTGATCACAGAGGCATGGGAAGTTTCCAAAAGCATTGTTTGTTTTGTCTCAAGGGTGCATTCTTTCCACAAATATTTGCAAGTCGACTTGAAAAATGAAGAAGGTCTTTACCTTGATGTTATACTACCCTTTGGAAACAAGGTTTCCAACAGGATAGAACTAAGGAGAAGAGAGGAGTATCTTCCCTCCCCAAGATGGATAAAACAATTGAACGCATGTTGGAAGAAAAGATTAAAAATATGAATAGTATTGTTCAAGCATGCAGTCAAGCTATATCAAAGAGGGAAGAATTATTCAAGAGGATCATAGAGATAGAACTAGTTGAAAGCACTAATGAAGTACAATACCCCAAGTTAATCATCAATTCAATGTTCCTAACAAAACAACAATTTGATGAACAAGTTGATATTTTTAAAGGATTGTCATTTGAAAAGTTCTATGGTATACTTGAATATGATGAGGACGACATAGAAATTGGCTAGTAGACTATTCTCTAAAGAATCAGGACATCGAGGAAGCATTACATGGTATTTCTCTTGATTTGAGAGACTTGGAGGGTGAGATATTCAATATCAAAATCCGGCATGAGATAAATGTGGTACCAATGAAAAATTATATTGAAGAGTGGTTCAAGAAAGCGATCGACAAATTGACCAATGACGGGAAAGAAACAGTTGAGACGGTTCCTTTAATCGTTAATGAAGACAATAAAAGGACATCAACAAGAAGGTAAAGACACAAGAGACCCTCATAGTAAGTTTATGTTGATCACATATTTCTTTCTTTATCAGTTCCTTCATCCAGTTACTCTGCTTCTTTGACCATAAAGGTTTAACCAAAGTATGATAAATTCCATTTTCTTCTTTCGAGGTCTTGTTGTTCTTTTACCACCCATCATCTTCCTTCTACAAGCTGAATTCTTGTGCATATTTGATTTATGGTCCGTGGGAGCCCCAATCCTAGTATTTTAGACAAACACATTTTAAATTTCAAAGAATATGTAACATACTATATATTTTTTAGAAATTTCAAGAGAGTTATTTCAGGATCAGTTTCGACTATGCTTTGTAACTCTGAGTTTTGAGTATAAAGTATTTGATATTGATCTATCATTATCTTTATTTGATCTTCCCATGTGTCCACTCTATTAAAGTTCTCTTATGCATGCAGATCATCTTCTTTTTATTTTTATGTGATCATAAATCGTTAGTTTAAACTATGATGGATGTGAGGAAATTTTTCTTATTTACTTTAAATGTGTGAAAGTGTGCGGTTCTTGGTCCTTTCTCAAGAAATTTCTCTAAATAGAAAACAAAAAAAAATTACTTTTATTTTTCTTTCTATCTTTATATTTCTTTGATTACCACGACAGACTTCTGCAAAGTCCCATATTCTGAATATCTAGAATCCCAATAAAATATCAATTTAAGGAGGAGTACCACCTCTATAAAAATGTAGGGGGATTTACATCCTCCTGAGGTTGGAATTTCAGTCCTGATGGATTCAAGCATCAACAAACATCTAGGAGAAAAATAGGAAAGATAGTTGGAAAGTGGTGAATAATATCCATTTATCCAGTTTTGAAATTTATAATTGTGCATGGAGGTGGCATGTGTGTTTGTAAATATTATTCATTTAGTAATTAAATAATTAAAAATTTTAAATAAGAATGGTAAGTGGCATGAGTCTCAAAGGATATATAAAAACAGAGGGTTAATATTGAGATTTCATCTTTTTCACCCTAATGATGGATGGTTGTCCTAATGCTCAATTTTTTCACGGTAATATGGTTGTGAGTTTGGTCTCAAAAATTGTGTCATTATATTAGAGGTGGGGTACGTCATATGCTCTAAAGGAGCTTCACATGGGATTAAGAAGATTACCCTAAGTATTAGTGGATTAATATTCTAGGGGAAGAATATTACCCTAAGGATATGGTAGGGACGTAAACTAGCAAGATTATTGTAATTGGTAATTAGTGGAGCTTGAAGTAAAGTTTCTAAAGGATACTCTTGGAAAAATATACGAGCTACTACTTGATAAGGAGGACATCCACAACCGTGTAGAAAAAAGTATGATAGTCTGCAAATTTATTTAAGTGTATATTTATCTTTTAATAGTCATAAATTTTCCTTGAGGGTTTTATTCTTTAAACCACTAAATATTATATATCTTCCTTGATGTAGATTCTCTAATTTGAAAGAACCGCATCATATTGCATAGTTTAATGAACTGATCCATGCTATATATTCAAAATCACTAGTGCATATTATATATTTGAAAGCATCAATGCATTATATATGATTAAGAAATGGTACATATATATCCTTGAACATCGTGAAGTTGTTGGTAATAGTAACAATAATAGTAATGACAATGGTAAAAATATAGTTGATAGAAATGGTGGTGTTATTTTAGTTAGGGGATCTAGAGATCTTATTATAGTTAGTAGCATCGGTGTTTTGTTACATGGAGATCACATTACTATATTTTTACATGTAAATCACATCAATGTGTAACAGTTATTTAAACAAATTTTGCATACCAATAATTGAAACACACTAGTGTGTAAATATGTATGAAACACACCATTTCATTCAAATGAATACAATGCACTGATATTTTTTAGTTTTGAAATTTTCCATGTTGCAAGTATGAAAATGAAAATTTTGTTTTATAAAATTCAGATTAATCAAACCCTAATCATTTTCTCAATGTATTCCTAGGAAAGAAAAATAAAAAATTAAAGAGGCAAATTTGAGTTCTATCTACGGCTAGGGATTACTCTAGTTTTCTCTCTTCTCTTGAAAAATCTATAGACCAGATCTTATTTCCTCTCTCACTAAATCTTCAGGCCATAATCCTTTGTTTCCTGATCCACGTTGAGTCATTCCACCAAGTGATTTGCAATATAGGAATCTTCCTCACTGTCTTTTTTGGGGGTTCGAGGATTTTAAATAGAAATGAATAGTATGGTTGTTCCCATTAGATATGAGGAGTAATATTCATGCTTCTCTTCTTAGATATTCAAAATCTATAGGAGATAAATGCCTGAGGAAGTGAAAATTTTTCAAAAGGATAGAAGATATTCCCAAGATTGAAATATTGACTCCAGAGGCTAAATAGAAAGCCACAATGCTCCATGAAGAAGAATTAATTGATAATTCATAGGCCTATGGCCTATCCCTCGAGAATTTCAA
>ML783365.1:408363-428712 GCA_009831015.1 Picea engelmannii | reverse complement strand
GAAACAGACAAGTGTAACTTTTCTCAGGAAAATGTCTTTAGTAAAGAGCTTGATTTTCCATCATCATGACATTATCATGACATCATCTCAATGACCAAAATTGTGGATAACAGGGCCTTAGAAAATTGGGATTATTCTTATCAATTTATTTAATATGGGAATGAGTTTTTTTTTTTTTGTATTTGAGAGTAAAGAGGAGGGATATCATATTTTCATATCAGGCCCATATTCCCTAAGTTCCAAGGGATGGTTTCTTTCTGGAAGGGCCATTGATTTTGATCCAAATGTGGAAATATTAGTTTCCTTGTATGGATTAGGCTTACACATATCCCCATGGTCTTCTGTCATAAATCCACTATGGAAATTATTGGAGACAAGGTGAGACGTTTAATTGATCACACTGAGATAACATCATAAATATATACCTACAATAGAAGTTGTGTCGAAGTTGAATTACAAAAGGGTCTCCTGGAATCAATTTATCTCAATATCAAGGGATGGAATTGTCTTCAAGCCCTTTATTATGAAAAAAATCAATTCAAGTTCAACACTTGCCACGAGTATGATCACTTCACAAAAAAATTATTAAGTATGCAATAAGCACAACCCCGTTTGAAGTGAATCCTCCCCCCTAGATCAACCATGAGAAAGAAGAATTAAAACTAGTGTCCATAATGTGCAAGAAAAAATAGTCTAAGGGATCTTAGCCAAAAAATAAGCCTCAAACAAGACCATCCAATCCTTCTAGTAATAGATTTGAAATGCTTGAAGAACAAGAGGAAGTATATTAGGAGAATCCAAATACTCACCCTAATCTAGAATCTAGGTCAGTAGAAAAAGATCAAGAGGAAATAGAGAACATAGTTCCAAATATTAAGGATGGAACCTCATTTGGGGTCAGTTTGGAAACTTCACAAGAGAAGTATCTAGAATTAGAAGAGGAGGATTCAGATGAAGAAAAGGATAGAGAGAAGGAAACAGTGGATGAAGTCCTTGAAGCCTATGATTCTCCTTCCTTTGCAAAGGTTCTACAAAAATACATGCATTCCTCTCCTCCAGTAATAAGGGGAAGGAAATCAAGTTGATAACACATAGAGAAAGAGGAAAAATAAAACATCTTATTGGGAAATCAATGAACCCTAGACTCGACCTTGTTTAGTGGGGGGGAATTTTGCATAAAAGATAAAAAAAAAAAATGTATTATTTTATGCAAACAATTTGTTATAATTTACTATTGTACTCAGAAAATAGTAATCATAAATTGCAGAAGGTTAAGGGTTGGATCTCTCCCTTCAATTATTTTCATGAGAGAAGGATTGTTTTATGTTTTGTTTTTGTTCCTGCTCAAATCCTCTGAAGAAGAATTTTGTTGTTAATCTTCTGCAAGATTTGCTACAATTGTTTTACTTATATAAAATATCCCAATTATAGTTTAAAAAAATTACCATTCATTAGAAAATAGTAATAATGATTTTTATATTTCAATTAATGTGTTTGGATATAATCATTGCATTAATGTATTGTATCATTTAAATAAATATACCAATTGATTGCATCTATGTTCATTGCAATAATGTAAATCATATATTGTCTCAATTTTAGACTAGGGCCCACATTGGTGTCCAACAAAGGGAGCTTGTTGTATTCTAGATGCTAGCATTTTCAGTCCCCGTGAAGGGGAAGGTCTTACCCAAAGTGCCATGCCCAGACTAAAGCTTGTACATGGTTCACACAATATGACTTTCATGGCTAACACCCAACCCATTACCCATACTTTCACTTTAACTATTATTCAAGTGTTAAACCATAGGCTCACAACAATTATCTATGTATTTAGCGATTAAATACTAGCACATCCATAACCATCATCTTAACTTAAGAAAAAAATAGGGATTCAAGTAGATTATGGTTATTCATCATCGCATACAATGAATAGTAATAAAAGAAATAATAACAATATAAGATAAATCCAACAAATGTTTTAAAGGGGGGGCTCATCCAATTAATCTCCAAGATAATACAATACACCATCCATAGTTGGTCTTGATTATTGAGCCCATGATAAAACATAATACATTAATAGAATAGAGAACTAGTAAGGGGTTGACATCAAGACCCAAAACTAATTAGAGTGGTCACAATAGTAATAAAAACAAGGAGAGTTGCGGAGCAGCAAGTCCCTTCGAAAGAAGGTGGAAGCACGTGTCAAAATCCCTACTCCTGATGATACAGTGCGATTAGATTGAAGTGTTTGATGATCTGATTGAAGTGTTTAATGTTGTCAAGTTGATTTTATGTCCTACATATAGATGATGTGTCGTTTTTTATTGGAAATCAATGAGTGTTCACATGGACCCGTTGTTTATTCGAAGTGTTTGTGAAAGCATGAGAACATATCACTTGATGAGAACAGTAGATTAGTTAGATTTTGATGAGAACAATAGATTAGTTAGAATTCATGTCAAATAACAACCTAAAAAAAACTAAAAAAATCCATTATGGGACATTTTGACAGCTTTTGAACTTGAGACATTTTGACAGTTGTCGAAATGTAATAACCTTGGAGACCTCTGGATGAAGCAAATCTTCTCTTTATCTACAATCCTCTTGGGTAAGAGGTCTCTATAAATTGATCATAGAATTAGTGAAAGGAGAACTCATGTCAACCATGCGTGTACCTACTGAGGTCAAAAATAATAATACAATGCATGATGTGCAGTCAAATTCTACTAGCTTTTTAAAAAGTAACCCTATTTATTTCAATTCTTTCCTGGAAGTTATATGGCTGCCCATTCTAAACTAACTTCTTTCTTTCAAATAATTTTAATGTGATTTCTTCCTACTGAACATTACTCATTGCAAAGGGAGTCTTATGTTAGGTATAATTTATGGCTAAATATTACTCATTGGAATGGGCATACAGATCTATTTTGTCATATATGTTTAGAAAAAAGTGAAACCTTATTCATGCCTTCTTAGTAAATAAATATATTTAAAAAAAAAAAGGAAAAGGTAAGTGTTATGAAATACTTAAATAACAAAATAAAAAGATAAATGTTATATAAATTCCACGATGTGTTTTCTTGATAAATAAAAAATTGGAAAAAAATATAATAACTATGTAAACCCAAATAAAAAATGGGGAAAAACATCATAACTAGTAAACCAAATAAAAAATGGAAAAAAAATGAACAAAAAGATAAGTATTATTTCCTGGAAGTTATAAGGCTGCCCATTCTAAACTAATTTATTTCTTTCAAATAATTTTAAAGTGATTTATTGCTAGATTTTAACATGATGGTGATTGCTTAATAGTTATGGCTTCCTACTGAACGTTAGTCATTGCAAAGGGCGTCCTATGTTAGGTATAATTTTTGGCTAAATCTTATTCATTCGAATGGGCATACAGGTCTATTCTTCTGTATCTGTTTAGAAACAAGTGAAACCTTATTCATGCCTTCCAAGTAAATAAATATATTTAAAAAAAAAAGGAAAAGGCAAGCGTTATGAAATGCTTAAATAACAAAATAAAAAGATGAACGTTATATAAATTCCATGTTGTGTTTTCTTGATATATAAAAAATTGGGAAAAAAATAATAACTATGTAAACCCAAATAAAAAATGGGGAAAAAGATAGTAACTAGTAAACCAAAGAAAAAATGTAGAAAAAGATAAGTAGTACCAAACTTTGTTCATAAAATGGCCTTTATATAAAATATATGCAGATAATAGTTTTTTTACTCCATTGTACATATGTGTCACAGAATGTTTCATGTGTGTCATCAAATTTCTCAAGAAATGCACGTAGCTCTGTAATCAAATTTTCCATATACTCATTAGTTTCTCATGTTCTAACACATGCATGTAGCTCTATAATCAAATTTTCGATATACTCACCAATTGCTCATGTTTTAACACATGTTATTTGCACATGGACACATGGAATCCATGAAGGCACTTTTTTGAAGGTGATGTCTTCCATAGCCACAAGCAAGTTGGGGTTGCAAAGGGTTGCAAGTTCGAGCCTGGGGTGAGCATGTATTCTGCATTGCAGCGTAGGACTTGAATAGTAGGATCTTCATTTTCTTGTTCAATCCCTGCGACACTAGTGTCATGCTAAGCATGAGGCACAGAGAGCACCCTTCGTAGCCTTCCAAAAAAATCCCTATCGACTATCAATGTCAATCTCCATGATCAAAGAATGTTATAATGTTGTTCAAGCCTGAAACTGCTCATCGTGTCCAACATTTTCATATTATCATCACATGGGTTACCTGCTATCGAAGTTGTGTAGTAATATATATATAATGAAAATTTAATTGAAAAATTAATCGATGTTTCTCTATGGATGATAAAATTATTTTTTTATTTTTAAAGAATCTTTGCTAGCGGGCCTACGTGCTGTAGAATGTTAGTTAGGAGTAAATTTAGTTTTATTCAATAATCTCATTTACGGCCACTACCTGGTTAATTTCGTAGTGTTTGTTTGAATCCTTGCTAATTATTAATAGTGTACTGTGATGCAATGGGTTGTCTACAATATTCTCAAAACAAATGGGACCCGAGAAAGATTAGCCATGCTCTATCATTTTATTTGGATTAGCCAAATGTTAAAATAACCAAAATGAATCTTGTTTGGCTCTATGATTTTTTTTTTTATTATGGAGGATACAAGTCTGTAATTGCTAAATTATAGAAAAATACCTGGATTTTAGTTGTTTTATTTTAAACAATGTTTGATTGGTGATTGCTTTAGTTAGGTGACACCTGAGATTGGGTGGAGGTTGAATCTTGTCAAACGAGGTGTAGGTAAAGGTCTAACACCCTCCCCCATTCTTGTGGCGAAAGGAAAGCTCCAACCCGAAAAAAGGAAGACTTCCATGGTACTTTAGGAAAGAAATTGCAAGTCATACACAATGTTCATTAAGAAAAAAAATGATCCATGATATAAATCTAGGGGATGTTTTCTTGTTTTTTGTTGTTTCAAAGGTTAATGGGATTTAGGCAACAATTATTATTTTTGTTGTAAAAGGAAGGTAGGAGTGCAACGAAGACTCAAAATTGATGATGACTTTGGAGTGTGCACTCCAGTTTATCATACATCAATCATGTATCATTGTTCTTGTCAGCAGAATTGGATTTTGTCCTCCAATTGCTGAGACAACCTTGCATCATAGCAAAAATCATGGTAAGCTCCCTACTAGCCCATTTTTCATATCTCCAATTTGTGTTTTGTAGAATTTGAAAAAAAAATTGAATTAAAGACAATATCTTTAGATTTTGTTTTCACAAATATATTGTATCTCTATTAAATTGAAGATATTGTATCTCTATTGAAAAGAAAAAAAAAATTATGTAAATTGAAGAAAAAAAAATTATGTGGAAGTTCCAACTCTAAATTTGATTTCACTCATCTTCTATTTCGTAGAACTCAATTCAAATAGAACTCAATACTTGGTGACAGTGATTCATTCTAATAGAATTGGTGACATTCATTCTAATAAAACTGGTGACAATGATTCCTTCTAATAGAATGAGAATCTTTCTCTCCTCTACATATTGCAGGTGGAATCTCTCTATGCTTGACATATTGGAGCTGGAAGTTTATTTCATGAAAAAGTACAGGTAGATCGCTATCAAACAAAACACAAGCTATCAAAGTATGCATAACGAGAAGGGAAACAATACACATGAGCATGGAGAGGCTCAACATTACATGGGAGCATGGATATAGTGAAGGTTCGCTTGGCATGTTGCTATTTGATGATCTCACATACTCTACGAAGAAAAATGAGGAGCATGGGATGGATAAGTGGGTTTCAGGTGTGTGAGGAAGAAGCGAGGAAGAAGAGAAATGGAGGAAACAACAACCTTATAAAATATACTTATAGTGATGACAAGCCACTTGCAAGTGAGCAAGTGGGATGGCATTTGGAAGCTCAAGAGACATAGGGTTGGAAACTCACCAGAGAGAGTTATGAGTTATCACTAGAGAAGGTTACTTCTTATGCATAAGAAAATATTAGACATTTAATGTGTGGAATTATTGTTAAGTTGGAACTTAGCATTAACTCAAGTTGCTTCCTACATATCCGGTTCACCAAGTTTCAAGCATTATTTCCCTAAATTTGAAGCCCCCTTCCTCGATATGAGGCCAAATAAGGAGTACAACTTAAAACTTAGAGTTATAAAATAAATATGAATTGGAAAATTGCATGAAACTATTGAAACTTTGGTTAAATTATGGTTAAATTACTTGGTTTTTGTGCCACGATAATAGGTGAATGCAAAATCAATTACTAATAGTCCCTGCAGCCCGAAGGGCGAGGAATGATAACAATAGAAGAAATCACCTCTTTATAGGAATAATCCTTTACATTTATATTTGTGTTCATGGAGGCATGCAAGTACATTCAAAATGTGTAGAATTGTTATCCTCTTCTTAGTCCCAACTTAATGAAACAAATGATATATGTTTATTTTGTGGCTATGTTTCTTCATTCTTTTCCACTCCACTCCTCGATGACGTCAAATATTTCCTAGTATACTTGTACTAATTTCCCTTCAATGTTGATGCTTATTAACGTTGCTAATGGTATTCATTCTATGTGGTGCATCTCATATCTATTATTTTTGTTGAATGCAAACCACGTTGTCTCTTCCTACCACCACAACATCTACATGTTCAAAAGTCAAAATGAGGGGCCCAACAAGCCCCAACCATATCTATTGGCTCACCCTCAAGTCAATGCCCACCACCCTTTCTCAAATTTTCCAAACCCCCAAATGAGGGGACCAAATCTAAGACCACCTTCAAAAATTTGTTTCTGAAGTAAAGGAATTCCTCCAATTCCTTGGTCCACCTTCCTACCAAAATATTGAGACTCACTAGATAAATATTTTCTTGTTCGATGTTTGGTAACTATGGTCGTGACTCCTAAATGGATGATTAGTCAATTTTAGTATTTTCTAGTAGTTGTTGGCGCTCAGTTTGTTTTCTGAGTGTGACTAGGAAAAGCTACCTAAGTTGGGTTTGGACCTCCCTTATGGCCTAGAAAATCTAGTCCAATTCATCATCCACCTTTTATATTTCCTTCAAATTCTCTTCTATGGCCAATAGGTGCACTATTTGTTTTTATTCATACTACAATCAATTGATTCTCTCATGTATTGATTCTATTGGTTTCTCCCTCTCCCTGAAAAATTGCATTCAATTCTAGGTTGCAGTCAAAACTTCCTTGTACTAGTTAGTTTCTACTTGTATTTTGTCCTTCATTTCCTCTACCGACATTATTAGTGGTTATATATTTTTTAGTACTTGGGATGTATTTTTTTGATCCATTTATTTCTCAGTGTCCCAAATCTCCTTTAGCTTCCAATTCTCCCTCTACAATGTGAGTAAATGGGGCCTCTAGTGATAAATCATAAAATCGACATCTTCTTCTTTTATTGTTGGTCACATTTGAAGGAATATACTTCTTACGAATTTGATCTCATCTTCCATTATTTTCTTTTCCCATTGTGTATTGTTTGATTCCTTTGGTTCATTTTCCAATTGCACCTAAAACTATTTGTTTTTTGTTCTCAACCATGCTAGGTCTCTCTCTATATACAACAACATATGGCCAATCCCATTTCATGAGATGCAATGTTGCCTCACTCAGTCTACAATTAAGAATTGGTTGATATTTGAGGGTTTTAAGGTCGAGGAGTGTAGTTCTTCCATCGGGTCCTTGCAAGACAAGGGACGATCATTCATTTCTTTTGTACTTTATTAACAGTTGGCTTCATTATATTTTGGGTCTATGCTAGCACCTAGGCAAATGGTTGTGTTCCTTATCCTCTCATGCACATCAACAATGATGTATTGCACGATGTCAAAGGTTTTCTGGTGTGATTGCATCAACATGAATTGATATTTGTGATCTTGGGCTAACTAGATTGTCATTTGCATGGTGATTTCCTAGTCCAGTGGAGAAATTGGAATCCTAGGGAGATGTTCTATTTGTTGGGATGGAAGTGGGATACAAGATTCTTACATGTAGCTAGCATTCAGTGGAACTTATTTTGTCTCTTCAACTTTCTCCTAATATCCTTTCTCTTCCTCTTCTTATTTCTCCTCTTACTCTTCTTTTTGGTTCACCCCACTAGATATGTCTTTCTTAAGGTCCTTGTCATCTCCCTTAGTTGCAATTACTAGGGTCTGGGATTGGCTACTAGAGCCCTCTTGCATGTTCTTTTCTTGGTCATGACCTTTAGTCTAGTCATGGCCTTCCTCACCCTATTTTTTCCCGTGTGTCTCTTGTCCCTCATTTGTTTCCTGAGGATCCATTTCTATCTTAGTTCCACCCATTAGGGAAGGGAATTATTCTTCTTCCATTAGTTAAACCAAAACATTAGGAGTTTGTTCCTACCTATCTTGAAATGTGTTAGCAAATGAATAGGAGGTGTTAGTGTCATTCTTACCAGTTGTGGACTTTGCAAGGACCTGACCCATATGCCCTTCACTATTTTTTCCGACACCTAAAATTTTGTCAGTCATTGATGGGTTGTAGCTAGATTTGGATGAGTCATTAGATTCTTTGCAAGCAGGCTCTAGGTAAACATATCAACTAACTACTTAGACACCTAGCTACGTAATTAATGGTGGTGGTGAGAAAGTTATCCATTGTTGAGGATAGGGACAATTCTAAGAATGTAAATTTATATTAAAATGTAGAAACCTGGGCTAATCTTATAAGTCCTTAATATGCAAAATGTAAAATGTTTGGCGATAGTTTTGTAAAAATATTCAAATTTCTAAGGACTTTATATAGTTTCTATAACATTTTGGCGATTTTTAAGGTAAAATAATTTTATTCTATGAAAATTGGGTTAATGGTTTTAGAAAAAATGGAAATTGACGAATCCTTTTTTGGAAAATCCATGGAAAAATATTTCATTGGCAAAATTTAGCCTCTAAAATAATCTATGGTCAAGGAGATGGTTGGCGATGTCAACATTGAAAATAAAATATAAGAGTTGTAAGATATAGAATTTAAAAACCTAATTCTAATTCTTCTAAAATAAAACATTATTTTTTTAATTTTTTCTTAAAATTATCATTCACATTTAAATTTATTTTTTAAAACTTTTAGATTCTTTTCCTTCAAATAATTTAAATGGAAAATAATTTTATTTACATCAAAATTTAAAACCCAAGGTCCATGGTCCGAATGACATGCTCTTGGAAATGTTGGTTCTCGTAATGAACATCATAACGGATTCAAATAATGTCCTAAAATCAATGTACATGACCCCTTTTAAGATTTTAAAAATGATAATTTAAAGTTATTTTATGTCAAATTAATTAATTTAATAATTAAAAATGATTAATAAAATCTTATGTAAAATTAATTAATTTAATAATGATTAAGAAGTTTCTTAATCATTAAAATTGGTTTTTTTTAAAATAAAAAACATTACCAATTATCTTTTAAATGAGTTTACAAAAAAGTCAACTACTATTAAAAAAATTTACATTTTGTAATAAATTACTAAAAATTAAAATTTATTTTAAATTAATGGAAAATAAAAAAAAACTAATCACAAATTAATATTATTATTATCTAAAAATCATGTTATATCACTCTCTTAAATTAAATACTTATTAGTCCTTGTCGAAGGCATAGTAGGGACTCTAGCAATCGATTTCTCATTGAATAAGTATTAGTTAGCGTTGACTTTTAATACATATGTGATATCCTTAACTTTATAGCATGGTTTATAATTTTTTTTATTAAATATTTTGTAAAAAATTGTTTATTTACAATCTTATTTGTTCTCAGATTTCGAAGTCTTATTGGAGGCTTCGCTCCTCCCAATGTATTTTTCATTGCCTATCCTAGTTTTTTTAGCTCGGATGATATGCAATCTACATTGTTTTCATTGTTACACTTAACTTATGTTCTAAGTATTTGCTACCCTTCTTCTTTCTCACTTCACTTACGCACATTAACACTTACCGTGCACCCAAATTTCAATGTCAGGCCACCCGTCTTCACCCAAATTTCAAAGTCAGGTTACCATCACCACCGCCTTCTCTTCCTATACCATTGACTCCACCACCTACTCTTCCTCTGCATTCCATTGCCTACAACCACTTACTCCACCACTTGTTCTTCCTTTTCATTCCACCACACTTGTTATTCCTTTTCATTCCACCACATGTTCTTCCTCCTTCATTTTCCATGGATTCACACATGTGGCCTTGGATCGCAGAGTACAACCGTTATCCACTTCATAATGTGTTTTGCTTAACTTTTCCATCAATGTCATTCAAACAACCACAAATCCATACAAAGCGATACAATTCGATAGGCAGAAAGGAAGAAAACATTGTTAAACCACTTAGATGTAACAACCATAAGAAATATCCTTCCTTTTCAAGGGGTTTGAGGCCAATGGATTACCAGGATAGGACAAAGATCAGGCTCTACGTCAATGTTGAATTGAGATTGAATCCAAATTTGTTGGCCTAGTCGGATGACTCAAAAGAGAAACCCAAGGGAGAGTGCATCATGTACCCAATGCCCCTATGTTAGTAGGTAATGGGTGTACATGCACAATTAGAGCTCTGAAGCATTGGGTTCGAGCTAACTAGCTTCATATATTTATGCTTCCCACTCATTCTTGTCTGCACCACTTCAGGTAAAGAAACTTGAAAGTAGTTCAATTTTGTGAGAATTTTTTGAACACCTGCTCATTCTTGCTTCCATATTTCATGTCTCGCTACGTACAAATCAATAATTGATCCAAATCAAGAGCCAAATCACAACATTACAGAGAATATTTAGGAATTAAAAAAAAAAAGCAAAGGAGGGAAGAAAAAAATTCGTGTACAACTTGGAAGGAATCTCTACTTACTTGGCAAGTCGATGTAACGCTTTGTTGGTAGGAGAAATCCTAGTGAAGTGCACCTGCCCATTTACTACTTGCTACTATTGCGAAAACACAGCTACTGGCATCCCCCTTTACTCAACGGATCATACATTTTTGTGCTCTCAAGGTATAAAGGGTAGAGGTTACTTCGCAATACGAAACGGGGGGAATCTCTCATTTAATTTCAACCGACCCACTATTCAAAAGATAGCAGGAAGCCCTACTGAACAATGGGTGCAAGAAACTATAGGCCCTTGAAAACTACAATGCCTACAAAGAAAGGGAACCTATAGAGAAAAAGGTGAGAAAACTTACTTTAGTGTGCACAAAGAGTGGGGACGATGCATGTTTGGATATTCTTTAGCAGCAAGCAACCAAGGGGAGTGATGGTGGATTTGGAACTCTTGTGTTGCACCATAAAATCTTGCATCAAATCCTTGTGTTTCACCATAAAGAGATGAGTAGAAGAAGTTCCCACTGACGATACGTCCAACCCAACATAGTGTGACGACTGATGATGGAGATGATGGTTGAATGATCTTCTATAGAGAAAATATATTTTATCTATGATCCTTCTCGACCACCACCTAGACAATGGCTTCCCTAGATCTTTTGGTTGGAAATTGAGCATATCGAAATGCAAATCCATACATTGGTCTAGATCCGACCCTCGAACTTTGAGAGAGAAAGAGAAACAAAAAACTAGTGTTTGAGATGCAGGAACAACAAAACGAACCGGTCGAGTGAACCAAGCTACTAGAACCACCCAGAACCGTTCATAAGCTCGTCTAGATGTGATGAACTTCGATTCATTCAGTCTAGGAGGACCGAAGGGGCTCGACAAAAGGGAGAGGGAAAATTTTAAATCTTGTTCTAGTGTGCAGGCAGGCCACTTCCAAAGATCCTCGATCGATCGATAAAAAGTACAATTTGAGCCGAGGACAATAAGAAAAAGAGAACCTCGAGCAAGCCATCATCCAGCGCCCACCCCTCCATAGTTCATTTGACATCTTCGTAATGATGGGCTGCATGCAGTGATCTCTTGGTCTCCACAAGAACAATTGGAATACATGCAATGGCCTCCTGGTCTCCGTAGTAACAATTGGCATACGTGCATGAAGATATAGAGTAGGGTTGACAGGTATCCTCACAAGTGGAATCTTATAAACGAATAAAATCTTATCTTGATGGCTTGCACTTTTGTTTGATAACTTAGAAAGCTCCAATTTTGTCCCTTTCAAAATTATGTTAAAATTGTTTTAAATAGTAATCAACATCGAGGTGCTCTTCCTCTAATTTAAATACAAAAATTAAGGTTTCCTTATTTTTACAGTATCTACAATTTTTTGATATGTTATATATATTTCATACACAAATCGACAGAGACATAGCCATGCAATGGCACTGGTTACATACATATTAACATATATATACATTCTAATTATTTATAATTCATAGTCAAATAACTTAAATGTCTTAATATTTCTAAGCTACGATTCATAGTCAAGTTATTTAAATATGTTAATATTTTTGAGATATGAAGTAACATGACATATTTAAAATTCAATATAATAATTTTCATTTTCCTTATCATTTGTTTGACTTTCTATAATAATCTTGACATTTAAGATCTCATAGATTTGTCATATCTTTCCTCTTGACATTTTATGCACTATCCTCATCTTAACGTATTGTACACCGAGTCGAGATCCCTCTCAATCGTGATTAACTCCATTTTGAAATCTCATCGATTATATAATCTTAATATTTTATGTGATGAATGTGTGATGTCATTCATGAGAGTAAACACAAATTTATAATTAAATTTTCAATTATTTTTATTAAATTTTATATTAATCCTTAAATATAATGTAAATATAATGGTATAATGTTAGTGTAAGATTTTCTTTGGAATTTATAAAAATACCATATTTTAATATAAGAATTATATTTTTTAATATATATATATATTAAAATACCACATTAACATAAATAAATAATAATGTGGTATTTTAATATACATATTAATATAATTAATATATATATCATTGTCTCTATTAAAATCAATATTATATCATTTTGACTTCACTACAACATACATTCGCTTTAATAATTAGATATAGAAACACATTCTTGATAGTTATCATGTTTTTTAAGTCATCCTATTACATATTACAATGTCATTAATATATTAATATATATTAATCAAAGTCATCATATTTTAATTTATTTAACAATAACATAATTAGTTAATTTAGTAAATTCTATCTTGGCTGGATCGACATACACCCTATGCTCATAAACAATGTATCCTAGGTATTGGAGCATGTTCATATTGAAGGAGAATTTTCAAATTTTCATATAGCTTGTGTTGTCGTAGAGTGTGCAGAACCTGTTGAATATGCTACAAGTGTTCCACCCAATTCTTGTTCAAGATGAGGATGTCATCAAAATACACCAACACAAAATAATTGGTGAAAGTCCGCAATATATCATCCATCATCCTCATGAAAGTTGTTGGGGAATTTTTCAAGCCAAAGGGTATGATCAGCCATTCAAAAAGACCTTCTTTGGACTTCAAGGAATGCTTCCATACATCGGTCTGTTCTATTGGGACCTGGTGATAGTCTAACTTCAAATCAATCTTACTGAAGTATTTATCCCCCTTGATCTAGTCAAGGAGATCATCAATTCATGGAATTGTGTATCGGTCCCTAACTGTGATTTTATTTAGGGTCCGGTAATCAATGCATAGTCACGAGATCCTATCTTTCTTATGCACAAGCATGATTGGGCTTCCACAAGGTGATGAGTTTGGGCAGATGTGCACCTTTGTGAGAAGCTCTTGGATCTGGTGCTTGATTTCCTCATTTTCTAACAAAGATCTGTGATAGACTGGCCCATTGGGTAGCGATGCATTGGCAGTCAGATCGATTGATTGCTTGACCTGACAGTGCAGAGGTACAATGGGTGAGGATAAGATGTCTTTGTATTCTTCCACGAGATTATCCACTTGCTTCTATTGCATGGAGAGACCTATCATAAAGGCCATGGATGTAGTTGCAACCTTCCGCTCACTTTGAGCGTGAATCACTAAGAAGACAAACTTCCCAGTCTGAGAGATGACCTTCTTGCATTGCTTGGCAGAGATCCAGGAAATGGAAGTAGATAAGATTACCCCGAGTATCCTATATAATTTCATGTCCAAAGTAATAATAACACTATGATGCCGAGACTCATATACAACATGACGTTTCCATAAATAAGGTTGGCCCAAAATAACATCAGAAACTTCAAGTGGGGTGACATCACACAATACCTCATCTTTGAAGGGCTTGATCCCATAGGCCAGGAGACATTGTTGGTTGATGTGGAGATCGCTCCCTTGGCAGAGCCATCCATTGGTGTACCGTTTTGGGTGTGGTATTGTCAGCATAGCCAACCACTTGACAACCTCCACTGATATGAGGTTCTTTTGGCTACCAGTCTCAACAATTAAGTGTAGTGGAGTACCCTTCACCCACATCTATGAATGAAAGAGGCACTCACGTTCCTCTGGTTCATCAGGTTCGTCGTGTTGGACCTTGGTGGTGGTAGAAATGGTGGCACTGGGTTCTGCATCAATGATCTGTCTCCCTTTTTCGGGTTCTGAATCAGAGTTGAAGCCTGCATCTGATTCAGAGGATTTCACCTTGGCCACTAATGACTTCTTTGAGTAGCATTCAACGGGATTATGTCAGGGACTCTTATGTAACTCGCACCATTTCCTAGTGTCCTTATTTGTCTTCCCATTGTCCTTCTTTGTTTACAGTTTGGGCTAGTTGTCCATCCTTGATCTACCCTTTACTCTGCAGTTTGGAGCCGCATTGTCTTTCGCATTTTTTATATTTTTTATAGTTTAATATAAAAATTATATTTTAATAAAAGAATTAGATTTTTTATTGTCAATTTTNNNNATTAAAATCAATATTATATCATTTTGACTTCACTACAACATACATTTGCTTTAATAATTAGATAGAGAAACACATTCTTGATAGTTATCATGTTTTTTAGGTCATCCTATTGCATATTACAATGTCATTAATATATAAAAATCAAAGTCATCATATTTTAACTTATTTAACAATAACATAATTAGTTAATAATTAGATATAGAAACACATTATTGCATATTACAATGTCATTAATATGTATAAATCAAAGTCATCATATTTTAACTTATTTAACAATAACATAATTAGTTAATAATTAGATATAGAAACACATTCTTGATAGTTATCATGTTTTTTTAGGTCATCCTATTGCATATTACAATGTCATTAATATATTAATATATATAAATCAAAGTCATCATATTTTAACTTATTTAACAATAACATAATTAGTTAATTTAGTAAATTCTATTTTGGATGGATCGACATACACCCCATTCTCATAAACAATGTATACTAGGTATTGGAGCATGTTCATGTCGAAGGAGAATTTTCAAATTTTCATATAGCTTGTGTTGTCGCAGAGTGTGTATAACTTGTTGAATATGCTACAAGTGTTCCACCCAATTCTTGTTCAAGATGAGGATGTCATCAAAATACACCACCACAAAATAATTGGTGAAAGGCCACGATATATCATCCATCATCCTCATGAAAGTTTTTGGGGAATTTTTCAAACCAAAGGGTATGATCAGCCATTCAAAAAGACCTTCTTTGGACTTCAAGCAATTATTCCATACATCAGTCTGTTCTATTGGGACCTGGTGGTAGTCTAACTTCAAATCAATCTTACTAAAGTATTTATCCCCCTTGATCTAGTCAAGGAGATCATAAATTCATGGAATTGCGTATCGGTTCCTAACTGTGATTTTATTTAGGGCCTAGTAATCAATGCATAGTCACTAGATCTTGTCTTTCTTCTGCACAAGAACAATTTAGCTTCCACAAGATGATGAGTTTGGGCATATGTGCACCTTTGTGAGAATCTCTTGGATCTAGCACTTGATTTCCTCATTTTCTAACAAAGATCTGCGATAGACTGGCCCATTGGGTAGCGATGCGTTGGTAGTCAGATTGATTGATTGCTTGACCTGACAGTGCAGAGGTACCTCAATGGGTGTGGATAAGATGTCTTTGTATTCTTCCACGAGATTATCCACTTGCTTCTACTGTGTGGAGAGACCTGTCGTAGAGGCCATAGATGTAGCTACAACCTTCCGCTCACTTTAAGTGTGAATCACTAAGAAGACAAACTTCCCAGTCTGAGAGATGGCCTTATTTCATTGCTTGACAGAGAACAAGGAAATGGCAGTAGATAGGATTACCCCAGGTATCCTGTATAATTTCATGTCCAAAGTAATAATAACACTACGAGGCCTAGACTCATATACAACATGACGTTTCCATAAATAAGGTTGGCCCAAAATCACATCAGAAACTTCAAGTGGGGTGACATCACGCAATACCTCATCTTTGAAGGGATTGATCCCATAGGCCAGGAGACACTGTTGGTTGATGCGAAGATCGCTCCCTTGGTAGAGACATCCATTGGTGTACGGTTTTGGGTGTGGTATTGTCGGCATAGCCAACCAATTGACAACCTCCATTGAGATGAGGTTATTTTGGCTAACGCTCTCAACGATTAAGTGTAGAAGAGTACCCTTCACCCACATCTATGAATAAAAGAGGTGCTCACTTTCCTCTGGTTCATCAGGTTCGTTGGGTTGGACCTTGGTGATGGTAGCAATGGTGGCATTGGGCTCTGCATCAATGATCTGTCTCCCTTTTTTGGGTTCTAAATCATAGTCGAACCCTACATCTGATTAAGAGGATTTCACCTCGGCCACTAATGACTTCTTTGAGAGGAATTCAACGGTATTATGTTAGGGGCTCTTATGTAACTCACACCATTTCCCAGTGTCTTTCTTTGTCTTCCCATTTTCCTTCTTTGTTTTCAGTTTGGGTTGGTTGTCCATCCTTAATCTACCCTTTACTCTGCAGTTTGGGGCCACATTTTCCCTACTTCTATTGTGTGGGGTTTGCAGACCCAAACTGTCGTGTCTTCTATTTAAGCTTATGCTTGATTTTGATAGCATATCGATAGGTCGTGCCCAAGGACAAGATGTCCAGAAGCTCCATCTTTTTCTAGATGTATCTATGCAAACAATCATGGTATTTGAGCACCAGTGTTACAAGGTAAAAACTCTCTATGGCCAAGGGTAAACCACAACAGACAAGTATGACTGCAGAAATCAACTCAATTCCAACATATGTTATATAGACTAATATGCAATACAAGAAAGAGGCCTAACTCGATCCAACGTTTGATGATGTTCCACCATTGAGCACTTTGACCCAAAGCTTTATACCTGCGAGAAGTTCTCAACAAACAAGCAAAGAAAGTATATAGTGATGATATAAAAGGAATTAGCACATCAGACAACATAATTCGTTAACAAACATTACAAACATGCCCATGGATAATAATCGTATATTTGCAAGATACCAATAGGATGGGAAAGGATTATTTCTATTAATAATTGATCAACAGAAGTTTCAACATTACAAACTTTCATCTTGGCACGGCTCGAAACCAAGAAACCAAGATCCTTCCAACTGGGTCCCCACCACTTCAATCCTCCACCAAAGGCAAGCTCATGAGAAAGAGGCAAAGAGATCCTCTCAACAATAAGGGAAGAGCTTGGGGATTGAACACTGTGTTTAGACTTGAGGGACAAAGGGATGCAAACTCAATATGAAGTAATTTCTCCAGAATAACTTTGCTCTCAAAGTTGAATGTTTTCTCCTCCTTTTTCCATAGTTCGAAATTGTGCTCTTATAGCCTCTAGAATGCAACAAAAGGGTCGAGTCGGAAAGTTTCTAGTATATGGAAGGCCAAGGATCAGAGATCTTTTGTCGTGACATGGAAACCTGACCTCATTTTGTATTTTCTGGCACAAATCCTGATATATGTGAGTTGTAGTGGAGCAGCAAGCGTATACGCATCTTGCATAGTAGTTAGGGAGCGTATATGTGGAAAAATGCATATTTTTTAGCTTTGGATTCATCAAAAAGGGATGAAAAGTTTGCATAGGGAAATGGAAAAAGGCCCTCTGTGCAAGATAGAAATGGTGAGGCAAATATTGGTATAACAGATGCCCCCTAATGTTTGAGATCAGAGGAGTATCTGGGATGACTGAAATAAATTATAAATAACCCAAAAGTGGAGTGGTAGAGAACCATCTGGATGAACTCAATTGCTCATTACATTATGTACTGACTTTGCATACATGGATGTCAAGAATACAATGCAGATCCATGTGGAAAATATACCAAACAAGTGTCTATGGCCATGAATAGGCAAATACAAATGTGGTTATATGCCAAAAGCTATCATAGTCACGAACAAGGACCAGTCTCAAAAATCAATCTGAAGATATCTGTATACCATGGAGTACAATCTAATCTCCCATGATCGTTGAAGTCAAATAGGTACTGGTTTAATGAAATGGAGCAACAACTCAGGAAAGATGTGGCCACATAGTGATGTCTTCAAGTCTTCTACACTATCCTCCAATGGTGCAATTCTACATCATGTGAATAAATGAGTTGAGGTCGACCACGATGAGACATCATTTGATTATCGGTCATTGAGGTATACCGTTAACAAATGTGAGACAACCTGTCGATAATGAAAGTAGGTATCAAGGCACCGAGTACATCTCTACAAATGTGAATAAAGGAGTTGGTGTCGAACACTTGATAGATCCATTGATTATGTATTCTCATTTGTCAATGACGAGAGAGCCTGCCACTAATGAATGCAAGCCTCAAGGTACTCATAAAACTCTAGGTCGCATATCTAGAATAAATGAGCTGAAGTCGATGGAAAGAGACCCGCTGAAAGGAGAGAATTGAGGCATCTCTCATCAGTTAGAGCGAGGAACAAAGAAGGAGCTTCATGATTTGGTGTAGATCGGATGAAGAACATGTTCACAAACCAACGACCCTGTGTGTATTTCGCGTGTGCCAAATGCAAAAGGTACACGAAAAGGACCCTCTAAATAGCAGCCAATGCTGAAAAATTGTTGACAAAGGCAAGGAAACCACCAATAAGGCTAATGGCATCCAAGACACTGCACAAATCCCAAAGTGTGAATAGATGTCTTGTCGTCAAACACAAGGGAAACCACCCAGTCAATGACTAATGATGAAATGTCGATTGTTGGGTTGAAGGTGACCTACCAATGATGAATCTAGGGCCAGGGTGCATGATAAGACCAAAGTATCATTTGATTTTGAGACAAACTGAGGGTATGGCCGACATGCAAAGTCAAGATTTCTGAGGAGTGGCCGACATGCAAAGTCAAGATTTCTGAGGAGTGGCCGACATAGGTTGATAGACTTCCTTTGAACAAGAGCATGAGACATATGGTGGACTTCGGCAGCATGGACTCAATGATGTGACAATTAGATGCAGGAGGCATCAATAATGTTCTCTATAGGGACTGGAAGAGTAACCAGTCAGTAGAGAAAACTTTGTAGCGAGGTCAGCTTCCCAAGGTCATGCTAAACCCAAAATTATGATGACACAAGGACTCAATAACTTTGTTCTATGTTCAAAGGCGACATGACTTCTACCAATTACAATATAGTATTCCCTTCCGCCCGTCTTTTTTTTGTTTTTTCATAACAAATGAATGTTATGATACAGAGAAGGGAACGACTATCATAAATAAGCAAAACTAGTTTCAGCAGGGGAACCTACCTATGCTCGATGCAAGGAAATGCATGCAGGAGATCGACACTCGGGGTGATGTTCCCTCCAGGGTATAGGGTGTCAAATTGTGAAGGATAAAAACAAGGCTCTGTTTGGTTGAGGATGAAAATTTCTTAGGCAACGGTTTATAACACAAAGAGAGAACCGGCTAAAGGCTCAATACTGCAAGCAAGGGCATGATATGCAGTCACAACTTAACAAAAAAAAATGTCATTTTCTATATCTTTTAGTCTACTTGGTGTGAAAAATGGGTAAACGTGTGCCAAATAGACGTCTTTTCAAATCCAATTTACGAGTGTGAAAAATACAAGTTCACTCGGCAATCTTTTCTATTTTTGATAGTGAGTTAGAAATGAGCTTAACTAAGACTCGTGATCTTTCAAATCCAATTTTAACGAGTGTGAAAGGGAAAAATCACTCGTCGATCTTTTTAGTTTTTAGACGAGTCGGAAAAGAGCTTAACTAAGACTCATTATTGGGAGTTCATGGGTCATAAGGTCGCATGTGCATTAATGAGAAATGAGGCTCGTTGTAAAGTCATGTATTGAATTATAAGGGTCCTAAGGAAAAAAACTCGGCATGGGCACCAAATGACAAAGAGGTTCTAACTAGGGTACCCATGTTTGGTAAGTCTCTACCATTTATTAACGATG
>ML783365.1:319359-344856 GCA_009831015.1 Picea engelmannii | reverse complement strand
TGGCTACCATAGTTGTTGTGAGGGGTCGGAGTGGCTGTTGGTTTTGAGTGGGGATCATTATAGGCCTGGCATATGTGGCTAAAATCAAATCTTGGAATCTCTTTTCGTCAAATATTGTCTCGCTTAAACAAGATTCAGACTTAGTTCTAAATAGGGCTTGCTCAAATTTCACATCAAATTCAAGGTCTTCAAGGCTAGTCACTATGTCCTTGGGAAAGGACAGATATTGGTCTGAACGCAACACTGGGGTTACTATTTTTTCTTTTCTTTTGCATACAAGATTTTCAGGGTCAGACACAGGGATTGCAGCTTATGGGTCTGGGTTGCTCCTGGCGTGAATTTTCTTAGGAACCAGGATTTCTATTTCACACTGTTTGGTGCAACTGGTCTTTTGGTAATGGAGTCGCTAGGGAAAAAATAATCTCATCCAATAAGGTATTTGATCCACTATCACCCTCAGGGATCAAACTAAGTCTTTAAAGTCATTTTTCCCAGGGAAGATTTTTCAATTTCATCCCCAACAATGGTGCCAGAATGTTATCACTCTGTAAATTTTGTCTGGTTGATAGACAAAAGACAGAGGTAATTGTTTCAACCTACTTTAGAGCTAGGCACTAGCCTGCTCAAATCGGAGAGGGATCTCTCATGTCACTTGATATATATTTGGAAATCAATGGCTAGATTCAGATTGTTTTGGGGATTTTTATAAAGTTTGTTGGCAAAGAAGGGGAGGGACTCTTAGGGTTATGGAGTCAGAATTCTGAAATTGAATGAAAAAAATAACTGGAGGTAGAAATTCCAAGGGATAAAGGATAAATGAGGCAATGAATCTGAGTTATTAATTGAGTTTAAGGAGGGTTTAAGAATAAAGAGAAAACAAATAACTACATCAGAGAATTACTGAAATGAATTCTAAATCAGTTAAGAGGAAATTTACACGGTTTAAATTGCTTAAGCCGAGAGCATCCCAAGATGAATTCTGAGCTTTTAACTATCCATTTTAAACAGAAGATAGTGCAAATGGAAATAAAGAATTCCAAGAAATACATACGATGAGCGAACACAAAACTCATATCACCACCATTAGAATATTTTCATAGAGACTTCAAAATATTTTGCATGTATGTTCAATCCAGCTCCAAAAAATTACAATAGAGTTTAGAAGCAATAAAAATGTACCCTTGCACTTCTGCCAACATTAATTCATTCAAAATTTCTAGTACTTATACAATTCGATTACAATGGCTAAAACTGAAACGTTTCAACCTCTAAAACTGACTATAATAATTTCAACTAATAGTCTCGGCATATGAACTGATTTACAATGATTAAACAAAAAATGTTTCATAGACTAGGGATGGATCTCTCTGGCTGCTCGTCTTCCTTTGCACCATCTGTCCTGCTCAGATCTTCTGTTGAATTTTCTAGTTTGGTGACACCTGGAAGTTACTTACTAGTTCATGGAAAACTGCATTTCGTCTTTCCTAACCATACGATCTCCTTCCACTTTGAGTCAGAAGGAATCTCGTAATCCATCATCTCCTTTATCAGATTCTCCAGGTCAATGCAGGTATCATAAGACATAGTTGGCAACCCGATCTTCATTGTCTTAAACTGATTCAAAATCTCAAATTCTGCAACCAAATATTCCACCAAACTGGGCCCCTTCAGTTTCTCTTCCATGCCTTCAAATTTTGAATGATCCATTCTACATTGAGTGAGGAGAGAATTGTATTCCTCTTGATTATATATTTTCCCTTTACCATCCCAAAATGGTGGGAGGCCCTTGATAAACAATTGTTCAAATGTATCTTTAAACTCTTGTATGCTCTACTCCATTTGAATAGCTTTGGTTTGAACCGATTTGAGCAAATTGTGTTTAGTGATGATCCTCCAGGCCCAAATGATCAATGCAATTCTATCCTTTACCCCAATGGTCTAAATATCAGCAGTGGGAAATGACAACCATGTTGTCTTTGTCATTTATAAAATTTAAGTAAACCATGAACTTAGCAGCTTCAGCAGCAGCATCATCCCATATTACATGTTTAGATCCTTGCAAAATTCCTTTACCCTTCAACCTTGTTTTCAATTTGTTCACCCTCTCTTGCAAATCTTGATTATCCTTTCGAAATTGGGCCATCCTTTCTTCCTTCATTTTCATCTCTTACTGCATCTTTTCTATGACCTCCTTAAGGTTCTTTATCTCCCTTATCTTCAAGCTTACTTGGGACATATCCTGAACCAATTCATCAGTGCTTGATCTAGCTTCTGTATTAGAAGGTACAATGACAGCTATATCTAATGTTGCTACCTATCCTTGTGACCAATTCTCTTTCTCTTTTTCCAGTTGCAACACTTTAGCTTTGTAATTTAGTGCTTCTTGTCTAAATGTCTCATTTTTCTGCTCTAGAGCAGCTAGCTTTGTTGTCTTTTGATGTTCTGTGGTGGAAATCTTCAGCTTCTTCTTTAGGCTTTGGATCATCTTCTCTTTCTCATCTAAAGAAGCCTTTACCCCTTGAGGGCCTTCAGATTCCAATATTTTGACCTGTGTCTGCCAGGCCTTGCTGGATGCTTTCTCCTGCTTCAATTGTCCGTCCAATTTTAGTGCATGTGTTGTCAGTATTGAAACCCTCAGACACAAAATCAGGTAGTCTGAATATAGCATGTCACTGGCATTCCTATGGATCATTACTTTGTCAAGGGCACGAATATTTTCATAATGCATCTTGATTTCAGACACTTTATCATCATCTATTATTGCTATGTTAAATGTCTTTATTTCCACATCCCTGACTAAAAATAGGGAAGCCTTATGCTGGGAGATATTATCTACCTCAAGAAACAAGTCTCTTATTTCACTATTGTCCATGCTTCCCTTCATAGCATATTGATTCATTAAGTCTTCCTTGGATTGGTAGACTGTCCCAGGTGTCTTGCCAAATACATGTTTCTTGCTGCTGAAAACCCTTGCGTTTCTTTCACTTTGTGGCATACTTCCTGTACTAGCCTCTTCGTTCTTGGTTACACTTTCCACCATCTCCATGCTCGTTTTCTCTTTAGGTTCTTCTTCTTCCAGATCTACTATCTGAGAGGATGGTGTGATTTTCATTTTCTTGAGAATATTTTACTGACAACTGGTACCCAATGCCTCTGAATTGCTCCTCTTATTATAAACACTCATCTCTGGAGCTTTAACAATCAATTTTGGGGAAGTCTTTTGTGTCTGAATCTGCTGAGGGGCAGACTTTTTTTGTTTTGTCTGATTAGGTTGCAAAGTGACTTCCATATCTGCACAGGTTTCCCGATTAGCCAGTTCATCAAATCCTTCCATATGCTCATGCTCATAGGGGCCTTATCTACTCATCAGTCTTCTCTTAGATATGATCTGATGGGAATCATATTTCCTCCCTTGTAACTGTGTAAACCTGAATCCACTGATTTTGGCTTGGATCTGAGGTAAACAGGACCTGGTCTTTGCCACAAAGGGCCTTATTATGAAAGGAAATTTCAAGTTAGATGCTTTGTGCGTTTTCAGAAAATGCTTTGTCTCAGAAATAATTCTTTGTCTGATGAAATCTAGGGAAAAGACTTTGGGAGTCAGGAAGAAATGAAAAAGGTAAGTTCCTTCTTGATAACCATATACCCAAATTACAGTAGACTATGTGAACAACATCCAATCTCCCACCCTGTTCTATGGATTGGGTTGCAAAGAGATTTTCATTTCTTCCAAAACCCTTGGTAGGTCCGCGTCGAAGATGAGACTATAAACCCTGGACATGATCTTGTTTATGAAAATAAGCATGGTGATGCTTTTGCATTCAGTCAATATGAATGAGGCTTCAGGGAATTCGGTCTTATTTGATTCCAAGAACATTCTCAGCAAGTGCCTATAGTACCTGAAGTGTCTCAGTGAATTGAAATTTACCAATTGTTGGTGCATATTGTCAGCGATGAACTTTTCAAAATTGATACAGACCAACTGACTATACTCTGACAGAAATAAGGTCAACAAGAAACCCAACATGAATTCTAATACAAACTTATCATTATCCAATCCTAGAATTTGACTAAGTATGGAACAATCCCACTGGACTTCAATAACCATGACGCTTACATTGATAGGTAATGACAAACTCTTAGGATGGTGTTCAGGTTTAACAATGGTCTGCAGAAATAGGATTTTCACTTCGGAGGGACATTCTCTGCAAACTGTGATAATTTTTTCTTCCTCGAAGGGCTCTAAAACTGAGGGGGAAGACTCTGGTATACTGAGGGTGTTTCGAATTGATGGGCTATTTATTTCGCATAAGACTTCTAACCCTAACTTATTCAAAATGACCTTTTCTTCCAACAAATATTGTTCTACACACTAGTTTACGAACTCTAGGAAAGGGAAAACGACTTCTACGATGTAAGGGGTAATGGAGGCTCGGGTCGCTTCAAGGAAGGGTATCCATTTTCCAACATTGTCTAACAAATTGGAATTGGACACGAAAATGGGAGAGACTGTTATTTCTATGTCAAATACATCTGATTCCATGTCTGTTGTTAATAAAATTCATTTGTTTGTTATAACAAGTAACATGTGTGGTCCATTGGTAGTTGGAGGTTTGTTAAGTCATTTAGAATCTTGGCAGGAGATTTGGGGTTCAAGCCCCATAAACTCCATAACTGGCATATATATTGTTATATAGTTAAAACCATATAGATTTGATCTAGCCCCTATGGGGCACGATTTTGTCCCCAGGACAACTTGGCCTTATCGGAGGTGTCACGCAGTGCCATTTGATTGGCCCACGTCATAGTCTATGATTAGTCCACTTGTCACTAATTGTGCCCTACCACATGGTGTTGCCATACTGTACGACCCTTCTATGTCACCTATTGACTGTGCCGCCACCTGTCTGCCACATCGTCGTACGGTAGGCCACATGTCACTCTACCTGTGGTGCCATGTGGATTGTACATCTTGCCATGTCATTTGTACGGAAGACACATGGGACTTTCCTAGTTGTCCAACTACATTCCAAGTTTTCCAAAGCTTGGTGACACATGGAAGATTATAGTGTTGCCACATCATCATGATGACATCATCCTGACATCACCTGTCCACGTGTCACTCTCCAAGCTTTCCACTTGTTGTATGGATGTTGACACCAATAATTGTATGGAATGGCATGTGTCATCCTTTTATTCATCCACTTCAACTATACGGATGCCACGTTGTTGTTTGGCGTGTTTCCACATCATCTTGTTGACATCATCTGTATGGACTGCTCAGTCATCTTTTTGCCCTATTTTTATCAAAAATTTGAAAGGCCATAACTTTATCATATGAAGTATGTTTGAGGCGATTCACACATCGTTGGAAATGTCTCATCAAGATCTACACATTGAAGTTGTTTTCAAGAGCATTTGAGATTATCAATTTTTAAGCATTTATGGATCCTCTTGGATCTCTTTGAGTGTTCTAGATCCTCTTGGATCACCAACCATTCATACAAACATTGCCTTGTATTGAAGGCATTCTTCCAGGTGTCTTCTTCATTAACGTTGGTGGTATCCTGATTTGAGACCCAACTTAGTTAAATATTTTGCATGCTACAACTAATCTAACTTATCATTGATCCTAGGCAAAGGGTACCGATTTTTTAGTGTAATATTGTTCAATGCTCTATAGTAGATACAAATTTTCCAAGTCATTTCCTTCTTTGGTACAATTATGATACTTGACTCACAAGGTGAGGTGCTTGGTCAGATCACTCCCTATTCCAACAATTTTTGCAGCTGCTTATTCACTTTATTTTCTTCTAGAACTGACTATCTATACAACTTAATATTAGGTAATGGGGAGTTTGGCAATAATTGTATTTCATTCTCCACTTCTCTCTTGGGTGGTATACTTTTAGGATCCTGGAAATATCCATTGTATGCCTATAGAAACTCCTCCAACTAATGTTTCTACTATTTAATACACCCCTCCAAGGATGCCTTTACTCTTATTGGCTCATCCTTAGACTAATTTTCTTTTAAGAAAAGTAAAACATATTTCTTACTGGAACTAATCAACTTCTTGGTTTGGCTAGCACATACCAATGAGATATTTGACTTGCCTTTATGAGTGTTGATGATGTATAATTTTCCATACTTGATTAGTTGGTACTAATTGGATCCCCAAATGAAGGTTGCATCCCTCATATACATGTAGGGGCTTCCAAACACTACTCTACATACATCAAGGGGTGTTAAGTCCAATTACATTTCATCAATAAAATTAGCACTTACAAAAAATTTAATCTTACATTGTTTCATTACCTTGATCTCGACATCCTTGTTTACCCAACCCAGTGGATAGGATATAGGATGATCGTGAACCTCCACTCCAATCTTGTTGACCATATATGTTGCTATGAGATTACCCTATGAACTGGAATTGAACATAGTGTCTATCTTGGTCTTCTTGACCTGGATCTTGATGTGGAAGAGTTTGGTCATATCATTCTTTTCCTGGTGATGAAGGCTACTTAGATTCACCTCCTTCTACATTGATGTACATACAATCTTCTCATCCACATCAGAGTTGTTTTCAACATGATTTCTCAAATTTGTCACTAGAAGATTCTTTTTCTTTGCATCCTTCTTGTGGTTCTTCGGGTTCAATTATGTATGTAGTTTACATTACATTTTCGTAGTGTGACCATCAATATTGCAATGGTTACAATGGTTGCTAGGATCCTTGCACTGATGTGTAGTGGTTGTTGTCTTCTTATCGTTTCCCCTTTTCCACTTCTTCTTTCCCTCCTTGGAAGCTTGCTAGTGCTCTTTCTTATTGGAACCACTTGGATGCCCTTTCTTGTGGCTTATGTTTTCCATATATTGTGCATGTACACATGCCTTCTCTACTATGATTAGCTTTAAAATCATTACTTGCTTTCATACATGGCTATGTAGACCCCCCAGATACTTGAGGAGTACATATCGGTTCTTGGGAGAGATAGCCAACATGATGGCCATCTTTTGGAACTCGGTAGTGTACTCGTATACACTATAACCTAGCTTATTCCTGAAGTAGTGCCACTTGATCCATTGGTCCTCTACATACCCGATAGGGCATAACTGGGACTTGATGAGAGTTTTGAAGTCCTCTCACCTATTTATTGGAAGATCACCTTCCAACCTAAGTTTTTTTGTATGGCTTTCCCACCAGGTTAAAGCATGTCCCTCTAACTTCAGTATGGAAAATGATATCTTTTGTTCTTCATCTATATGGTACACTCTAAAATAAACTTCTAGTTGTTGCAACCAATTATTTAGTTTTAATGCATTGATCTCACCTTGGTATGGCTTTATGTACACTTTTGCTTCCATCATGAATAAATACTTTGGAGGGTTTATGGATTTGGAACTCGATTTCTCTTTCTTGGGTTCTTTACACAACTCCTTTTCTAGGTCTTCATTATCTCCCAATTTCCCCTTTAATCCAATCTTTGGATTGGAGCCTCCAACCTCTTTGAACTATCTAAGATTACTTGCTAGAGATTCCATGAGGAGGTTCATATTTCATTTGATATCAACGACCTACGCTTCCAACCTCGCAAATCTCTTTTCTGTTGGATATGGGGGGTTGTTATGAATAGACTTGTCTGCCATGGATGGGGTTTTTGTGACTTCTCTTTAAGTTGATTCCTAGATCACACAGCTTCCCACAAATACCCAAAAGAAACCCACTTTGATACCAATATGATCTGAAACCTGATGTGGATATTCCACTAGAAATTTCATCACAATAGATCTAATAAAATATTGAAATCTTCACTGTGAAGGTTGATTTCCTTTAGATCTCATATTCTTTAATTACTGGCTTTTTGCTTAAAATTTATGAAATAATTGAAATGCAAAAAATAGAGAACAAAAATAATTACTCACACACCATCCACAACTAAACACAAGATATGACTTGGGAAACCCAATAGGGGAGAAAACCCATCTAGAAGGTGAGGTCGCTCTGCTCTCTTTTCTTCAAATGCAAGTACAAAGAAAGAGGCATTGTTTGTCGAGTTGTCTTTGACATTGTGGCCTATATGGATGCTACGTAATCTCTCCTCCTTTGTTATTCTCACATAATACCACTCTCAGATGTTTTTCTCAGCTATAGAACAAGATACAATGCAAAAGAATGGAACCCTTTCTCCTCCTAGTGGAATGATATTTAATATAGACCAATAACCATCTAGGGTTAGGGTATTGACTTCCTCAAACCTCAATTAGTGATAAGGTTTGGACCTTATAGAATGTTCTAGAAAATCCATTATAAGTCTAGCCACATGCGTTCAAGTAATAAGGGCTCAGGTGGCATCCACTCGCACCATGGTGATCAATAAGGTAGGTCAACTTGTGGGAGGCATAAATTTCGCATACAAACTCTGATTGAGGTGATTCTTGTACCTTTAGAAAGGTCTTGGTGTGTAGAATATAGATGCTTGCTTGATATTAAGGTTTGGACCATAAAAAAAATTGTTTGATGCCTCAAAATGGCTCCGAAAGATTTCAGACGGTTTTTTGGACTCAAATTTCCAAATTGGGACCAACCACTAAAATGGATCTACAAGTTGATTCCTCCATTTTTTTCACCCATAAAGCATCAAGATAGATGAAAAATAATATAATGATCCAATATGGATCATTGTTGAGTTGGAAATTCAATAACCAATAGAATTTCAAAGAATTGGGTCAATGATAATCATTGAGTTGGGCATATAAAAGTCAAGGATGATTATGTGTCATGTTTCTATTTGACAATATTTGACCATATATACACCTCACTTTTGTTAAGTTCTTGGTCAGATCGTCTTGAGATATGATAAATATATTTGAAATGCTAAATATGAAAAATTGTATATTATTAGTACTTCCATTATTTATTCATTATTTATTGTATGATATCTATTATCATTTATTTATTGTATTCACAATATTCTTATATATTGATAATAATTTGTACTTCCATTATATATTATTATTATAGCTTACTTTTTATACAATATATTATTATTATATGCATTGCACTAGAGAAGCTAGGTGCATTCTACAACCTAGTATTGAAAGGATTGCAATATGTATTCCATTTGTACATCCCCTATAAGGTCAACCCAATTTTACAATTTTATAGAAAACTCACTCTCTCTCTCTCTCTCTCTCTCTCTCTCTCTCTCTCTCTCTCTATATATATATATATATAGCACACCAACATAGATCTAATTTAACTCAGTACCATAGATTTGCAACTCAATTTTATTTTTATACCTCTTAGTGCTTAATAGATCCAAAATTTAAATGGATATATGTTTTTTATAATATTTATTGTAATTCCATTATTATTATTATTATAGCACATTATTTATTTTATGATATATATTATCACTTATTGTGTGTGCACAAATATCTAAACTTCTCCTTATTATCTTTAAATTTCACCCCATAATTATAGATTAACCTATCTTACATGTTAGTGTGATATGGCATACATGACTTATTTTTTTATAATTTCCTTACGAGCTCCATTTTGGTACCAAATTTCCTTGAATTTAAAGACTGGAACCTTTTCCCTTAGCTAAAGGAGTTCCTCTAACTCACCAACCCTAACATGTTGATTTTAGAGTAGCTTAAAGAGCATATTCTAGGCTTCCTCCTTTTTAAGTTGGGATTTCAATCTCCGATTAACTGGTGGAAGGACTAGAAATGGAATATGGACAAGGAATTCAATAAATACGAGCCAACCAATGGTTATATATTGTGTCTATGCCACAAACTATGTTCATTGCTCAACAATGTAAAATTTGAAGACTCAACAATCTACAAGACTCTATAGACTTCATAGACTTCATAGTGCATAGAAATTATTAGTGGAGATAAAAAGGACTTATTTGCTCAATCTCTTACACTAGGTAGGGTTGGTGTCAGCCATCAAGTGGTTCATATTGGAATCCTTGAACCCCTATTCTCATTTTGTGTGTAGCTTGGAAGCCACAAGCATGTATTTTGGCTCTATTGTTTTGAAAAATCAACCTATAAGTGATTCTTTAAGTTTTGTGAGCATCTCCTCCTTTCCCCATCTCATGGAAACATTCTCTCTTTAGGGAGAAATGGCCCTAGGATGTCAAGTTTCATATTGCATGGAAATTTATTAGAATTCAAGTTTTCCTTTAATACAGAAAAAATGAATTCATATTTATCAAAATAGGCCCAAATAAATAAGAAATTTTCTTGGGCTAACAATACATTGATATGTGTTAATATTTCTTTGCAAATGATAATGCGGGTCCTGAAGACAAAAATTGACATATTGCATATGCAACTACTCTTGAAGTACTAGCAAGTGGTTACATGCACCATGAACATGGAACCTCCTACTAAAGCTCTATCTCATCTTGCTCACTCCCAAATAGTCCCATCGCAAAGAGGGTAAGCCAAGACACAAAGTTAGTCAAGTTGTGAAGAAGAGGAGACAATGAAGCCATAACTAGCCAGACAACCCTTTAGTTCCAACAACTATTAAATGATAAATTTCTAACTCTTGCATCAACAAAATGATCTAGAAAATAATCATTGGGATGCAATCATTCCTTGATTGGAGCCAACTAATGATGTGTGGGGCTACCAAGAATGATAAGAATAACCTTTATAATGCAGATCTAATCCTAGCAACAAACTAAATGGTGTTTCTAAATGTGTGTTGTCATTCTCGATTATACCTTCATGGTAATCATTTTTTACTATTTCATTTTTCTTATTATATGAACAATTATATAAACAAGTGACTTTGTGAAAACATTCACTTTAATAGTTGTATAACCAAGTTCCATTTTTCTATAATTATAATTGTTGTTTTAAAGAAATTTCAATTATAGTTTTGATGGTTTTAAAACCTTATTTTTCTTAGCTTATTGCACTTTCTCACATATCCTAATTATTTTTTAACCATTCTTAATTATTTTTTAACTATTCTTAATTCTAGTTTTTACATAAAATGCATAATAGTAAAAAAATATTTTTTTGGAAAAACAATTATTAAAAATATTTCAAATACAACTAATTAATGCATAAATTCTAATTAATATATAAAAATAACCATAAAAAATACACGCTAATAATGTAAATAGTATAAAATAAAACGCTAATAATGTAAATAGTATAAAATAAAACTAAACAATTATGAATATAAAAAAATGCAAAATAAACGTTGATGTTACATAGGATGTAAAACTTAATCGAAGAAAATGAATATAAGCATATGTGCAGCAATTGAGTAAAGGTTGTAAAGAATGACACATAGGTGACACATACTTAAATGAGAATCCTATGCTATTAAAAGTCCAACTCAAAAGGCAATGTAAATGTCAATATAGAAAATGAGTCACTCGAATGAAGATAAAATCAATTTTGATCAAGTAAAAAATTGATGCAAGTATAGATGCATACATTGATATAAAATAAGATACAAGTTTCACAAAAATATAAAATTGCTAATTATAATATACAATTTTTAATGTAAAATTTGATAAAAATGGTAGTATATAGATAAATAAAAGAAAAAAAAAAAATCAATAAGTTTGTTGACAATGAAAATAAATATATAAATAGAAGTAGAGGAAATAATAATAATAATATGAATGTAAAAAGATGATACGAATTATTAAATTATGTGGCCAGAGAAATAACTTTGAACTTAATCTTAAATTTGTTAGAGTACCATAAATCCAATAATTCAATAAATTGAGTTCATATTGGAATCCTTTATCCCATGTCTTCATTCTTCAAGTGGCTCAAAAGTCTTAAGCATCTCTTCTGGTTACGTTTACCTTAGCAATTGGGTTTAAAATTTGCATTAAGATCTTGATTGCTATTTTTTTTTTACTCTTCTTGTTGAGTGCCTTTGGTTAGCATTTACTGGTGCTTAGGACATTCTCTCTAGAACATCATTTCGGTAAATATCAAAGGAGGCAATGGATTTTATTGAGTTAATTATAATCTTTGGCATATCAATAAGAATTAGTGTGGAATAGGGATTATCAAAACCCACACTTAATCCTGTGCCTTGTGCACTAAATGGGTTATCATAGCTATGGAAGGCACTTCTTCATAACTACATCAGTCAAGGAGCTCCCTTCTGCAAGGATTTAAGGTTAAGGATAAACTTATAGACACTTATTATCACCCCAATTGTGGTTAAAGCTAAAGGAGCCTTTGTAGCTCAACACATTTGGAAGGACTTAGCGGTTGTGAAGCCCTTCTTGAATTGGAAAGGCTAGGGGTTGATGTTTGTTATTTATTTCAACAAACACTCAATATAGTGGTTTTTTATCCTCCTACATGAAGGCTAAACTCTCATCGTGTCACCTTGCCTTTTTCCATTGGAATCTTCAAAATATTAGTTGTCATTGTTCAAGATCTCTTTGATTCTTGGACTAGATACTAAAACCATTGGCTTGAGTTGAATGAGTACTTTTTACTCACCAACCCTAGCAAGTTGATTTTAGAGCAAGTAAAAGAGATTATTATAGACTTCCTCCTCTTGAAGTTGGGACTTCAATCCCCTGCTAACTGGTAAAAGGACTAGAGTTGGAATAAGGCCTAGGCCTTCAAGAAATCCAAGCCAATCGATGGTTACATACTGTGTCTATGCCACAAGCCTATGTTTGATGCTTGATGAAATAAACTCTGAAGACTCAAGTCTAAATAATATACAAGGCTCTTTAGACTTCATAGCACATAGAAACCACTATTGGAGTTGAAAACGCCTTCTTTGCTTGGTCACTTATACTAGGTAGGGTTGGTGTTGGCCATGAACTAGTTCATGTTGGAATCCTTCAACCCTTATACTTGTTTTGTGTGTGGTTCAAGACCCATGAATATGTCTTTTGGTTCTAAATTATTTTTCCAAATTGGTCGAGAAGTAGGTTTCTTATTTTTTTTATTAGCTCCTCTTTGTCCCTCTCTCATGGAAGTTTTCCCACCTATGGGACAAATTGCCTAAAATGTCGAGTTTCATATTGCATGGAAACTTGTTACAATTGAAGTCTTTTTCTAATATGAAAAAATACAGATTTGTTAAATTAAAACCAAATAAACAAACTTTCTTGGCCCAACAACACACAAATACATCCTAATTTTCTCTACAAATCACAATTAAGATCAAGAACATAAAATCGATGTGTCTCATATATATATATATATATATACCAAATTTTGGAATACAAATTATCAATGTCATACACCTTGAGCATGGAACCTCCTACTCAAGCTCTAACCCATTTTGCTTTCTCTTAATAATCTCACCACAAAGAGGATAGGCCAAGACACGAAGTTGTTGGCCAAGTTGTGAGAAAGAGGACACTAAAACAATAACTAGCCACACAATACAACCATTAAATGATATATTTCTAACTCTTGTATCAACAATCTTAGAGAATGAAAATCAGCCAAAAAAGTATAGTGGCCTGGATTTTGTTGTTCCTTGATTAGAATCAAGGAATGATGGATCGGGGCTTGCCAAAAATGATAAGAGTGACCCTCGTCATGATAAATGTCTAATCCTAGAAATGAAGTAATACATGTGTTGTCATTCCTAATTGTGCCTTCAATGTAATGTTTTTTCATATAGCCAAATGCCCTTGTGAGAATGTTCACTTTAATAGTTGTATGGCCAAATGGCAATTTCTAAGGCAATTTAAGCTTTCGTTTTCTTAGCGCTCCTAAATAATCTAATTTTTTTTTAACAATGTTAGTTTTTTACATATTTTGCATAAATTGAAGTCAAAGGAAATAGTTTTTGAAAAAGCACATCAAAAGTTACTTTTTTTTCCATGAGAAAAAATGCTCTTTATATTCAAAAGGATATAAAAATTTACATGTGTCGACTTCTCGAACCGCAGCAAAATAAGGAGAAACTGCTAATAACTTGGATCAATCCAACAATGGCCCGACATTCAAGGCGAATATCCATCTATGCTCAATCTTACAGAAAGGAAGATGCCTAATCAAAGCATGATCTTGTAGGCAGGTCCTTCGTTGCCATCCTCCCAAATTGAGAAACAAATTTGGCTTGGTGGGAGGAGCAATGCTTTTTTAGAGAGGGAGTCCGCCTCACTATTTTCCTCTCGGAAAATATGTTGAAAGGAGAGCTTTCTGAATAGATGTGTAGCATCTTTGGTCCTATCTTTCCAGCAATTAAGGACTGCCACCCGGAAGTACGCAAGTTCGTTTAGCCAATCGATAGTAATCTTAGAGTCACCAAGGAGTAACAAGACATCGGTGTGACGGCTAGCCAGAACTAGAGAAGTCCAAGCACCTAAAAGCTCTGCCTTTGTGTTAGAACCATGTCCGCAGTTCAATGTCCAGCGAATGCAAGTGTGGGGGTTTAAAGCTATTTTCCCCCAGCTCCACAAAGCGCGCCCCCTTTTTGTGAGGCCCCGTCGAACCAGGCCACCACCCTATCAATTGGAATGAGAAAAGGAAGTCGATCCGATGGCTTAACCTGTAATGTCTTGTCAACTTTGTTTGCCTATGCCAGAATGAGGGATGAAACGTAGAGGAATGAAGGTTTCTTATCATTGAAAATTGTTGCGTTTCTGGACAACCAGACTTGCCAGCACAGGTGGATCGGAAGCATTGACTGTGAGCTATTGTTAAGGAACCAATTTTGGAAGCAGGCTTGCACATTGTTACCAGTCCAATGCGAGGAGAAATTTAAAGCAAAAGAGATATACGACCAGATTTCTCGGGTGAAAGGGAAAAGAATAAATACATGCAAAGTTGATTCGTTGTCCTGATTACAAAGAGAACAACGGTTCGGGCCCTCCCAGCCACACGCTTGTAATTTGTCCCAAAATAAAAGTTTGTTTTCCAGCAGGAGCCAAGCGAACAGTTTGAGTTTTAATGGGCAAATGTCCCTCCAAATCCTCTGTCTCCAGTTGGAAGTTAAAGGTTTCCAAATAAGGGTGGCCAAGGCTTGGTAAGCATTCTTTGCAGTTAACTGGCCTGATCGGTCTCCCCCCGTCCAGATGAGGGAGTCTGTCTTAGCTTGCAATCGTATGTCGGATTCTTTGAGAAGTTTTGTGAAGTCATCCCATTTGACCTTGAGTTCCGATTCCAGCTGTAGATCTGTTCCGCTCAGCCACGAGTCGCCAAGTGGGCCTCCTTTGGACGGGCGATAGAACTGGTGCAGGTAAAGAAGGTTCTTATCTTGGAGGTGAGCACGCAAAGGAGGTGAAATAATAGCTTTCCTGCCTAATCCCAGAATGCAATCGCTGCCAACTTCGATCAAAAAACCATTTCCAGGATTCCACGAAAGCCAATTTAAAATGATCGGTAGAGTGGAAGATAAATTATTCCAAGATTGTGAGCCTTTTATAGGACGAACCTCCGCGAATCGGATCCAGATATGGACTGGAAGATGGTGGAGATACTTTTCTTTGATTACATTGCTCCAAAGTCCTGGTTTTGTTAATAATCTCCAAAAGGTGTTAGTCGAAAGTGCTTTGTGAAAGAGAGGCAGGTTTTTGAGGCCCCAGCCTCCCATCAAATTCGGTTTAGAAAGGTCCTCCCATTTGTTGAGGTGAAAGCTTATGTTCTTCTTACTGCCAGTCCAAAGGAAAGAAAATATGAGTTGTTGGAGCATCGTCAAAACGGAGGCTGGAATGTGGGCTAATGCCATCCAATAGACCAGAAGGCTTTCCAGCACCGCTTTTATCAGAATATACCTTCCCCCCATAGAGAGAAATCTGTGCTTCCAGTTGAGAATTYTGCCTTCAAATTTGTYTATAAGCCAAGACCAATMTTTTTTTGTGTATCTGGAGGATTTTAAGAAGTATCCTAAGTAGGTAAAGCCCTCCTCAAACTCRAGGAAACCAATTCCAAAAAKCTCTTTTAAATCAAGTTTCAAGGAATCCTGCGCATTTGAATGCAAGAAGATGGATTTAGTGGCATTGAGTTCTAAACCTGAAACATCACAAAAAGAAGAAAGGATCGAATGAATGATGGACCATTCGGMAAAATTAGCATTTGTCAAGATCAGCACGTCATCAGCAAAAAGGATATGGAGAATATATGTCAGTCCTGCCACTTTAACTCCTTTCAAGAGTCCCTCAGCTTGTTTKTTTTTTAGTAAGATGCTGAGACCTTCCAGGATCAAGATGAAAAGAAGGGGGGAGAGTGAGCATCCYTGTCGGAGCCCTCTCTCACAATGAAAAGCCTTTGTAGCTTCACCATTGATTAGAATAGCCAGGGTTGCCGAGGAGATACAGCCCATTATCCAATTTGTTGTAATGGTGCCGAAACCKCTCTGGATAAGAATGAGGTGCAGAAAATTCCAATTTATGCAGTCGAAAGCCTTTTTAAGGTCCAGCTTTAGTAGAATGGTTTTCAGTTTTTTTKTCTTAATGYTGTGGATGCATTCTTGTGCAACGCCAACARCATCAAGAATCTGTCTTCCTTTGAGGAAGYCAAGTTGTTCTTCAGAAAGAGCCCGAGAGAGATAAGGCCGGAGTCTTTAGGCAATGATTTTAGAGATAATTTTGTAACATAGGTTGCAGAGYGAAATAGGGCGGAAATCTTTGAAATGCCTAGGAAAATTTGCTTTTGGAATTAAAACAACAAAGGTTTTATTCAGTTGGGARCTTAYTTTCCCTCTTCTTCTCGAGTCTTCAACGACATCAAGAATGTCCTRGCCCATTAGATCGAAAAAATGTAGGAAAAGTTCRACCGACCAACCGTCGGGTCCTGGGATTTTCTCCCTCTTAAAACTTTTGATAACCTCAAATAGTTCCTCCTTAGTACAKGGTGATTGTAACAATAGAGCCTCCTCGGGTGAAACCATCCTTGGAAAGAGGYTSGYTKTTGYTGCGTGCACTGCAAAAGAAGGAGCTGGAGRTGCTTGGTAAAAAKTTTTATAGTGTGTGAAAGCCGYCGACTTGATCTCTGCCTGAGAGTGGTGTAGTGTTCCATTATCATCTTCGATCTCCCAGAGTTKMTTTTTTGATCTGYGGTAGYAGGCTACTCGATGAAAGAATCTTGTATTTTTGTCTCCTCCAGCCAACCACAACATCCTGCTTTTTAAATGCCATCTCTCCTCCTCATCTCGGAGATGTTTGTTACGGGCATCCTCTAGACAGCGAATCTTGTGATCCAGCTCCTCACTGTTAGTAATCTGGTTCTTTTGTTTTAGAAGAACCTCCAGCTCAAGTTCAATGTTGTTGAGCTCTGCTTGTTCCCTATCCTTTTTAACCTTTAGCCATTGAATAGTGTGAGATTTTAAACTATTGAGTTTTCTGTACAAGTTCCCCTGGGCGTCTCCAAGTATGATGTGAGCGCAGTCCGTCCAAACTGAGGTAACAAGATTAATAAAGGAAGTTTCCTTCAGCCAAAGCGAATTAAATTTGAAGGGATGACCCGCACCACCACGGCCTTCCCCTATTTGAAGACAGATCGGCATATGATCAAACAGAAAGGGTAGATTCACCCAAGCACAGCTACTGTAGGATGGTAAGAGTAGACTCTCAGCAACCAGGAAACAATCGAGTCTTTTGGAAATACTTGTTGTCCCTTGTCTTCCGTTCCTCCAGGTCGGCAGGAGCTCTGGCGGTTTTAAGTCAATCAAAGCATTTTTATAGAATAACTGTTGGAAAAATATTGATAGTGGGTCGGTCGACGCCTTGTCACCCCACATTTCAAAAGGACTGGTAATTAAATTAAGATCACCGGCGAGAATGAGGTTTTATGCCGCCAGTAATCCCAGATCATCTAGTCGCTGCCAGAAGTCTTTGCGGTCAGTGCATGGGCCATATACATTGAGCAGGTTGATAGGTCGGTTAAGTTCGAGGCTCGTCCCGGATAGCAAGATTCCTCCAGGGCTGAGCATCGGGGAGAGATTGAAAAATGTAGGGTCCCAAGTGACCAGCAGGCCTCCCGATGTTCCCACTGAACTTGTCGCGTAGGACAGCCAGCTCAGACGAAGAAGATGCATGAAATCTCTGGCCACTGATGCAGCAACAAGAGTTTCTTGAAGGAAGATGATTGATGGTTGTGTCTGATCAATGAGTCTTCGCATGGAGGCTTGTTTCAGGGGTCCTCCGACCCCTCTGATGTTGAGGGATAAAATGATCATGATTTCCCTCTTGCAAGGGCTTTTAAATCTCTAAGTGCCCCTTGTGATGTAACAGGAATGGAAGAAACCATTGAAGTTGATCCAGTCATTGTCTTCTTTCGTGCACTGCGAGTTTTTAAAGGTGAGAGCTCCAGGCCAATTCCTCTTGACCAGGTAGGATCCAGCTCTATAGAAGGTTTGAGTCCTGAGGAAGAGGGTCGATCAAAGTGACTATCGATGGAATGAACAGGATTTTTTCCATGATAGGTGTGAAGAGGGATAGACTCAAAGGGAAGAGTGGGCACATGGGAAGAATCCTGAATCAAGGCATCCAATTGGGTTTCCGAATGGGAAGGTTCGGTGTAGCCAGCGATGGAGATAGGATCTTGGGAGACATTTGATGCAGTGAAAGGGTCGGTCTCAGATAGCCTTGAAGGATACATTAAGGGATGAGTAGTGTTGGGGACGGATGCAAATGGAGAAGGTACAGAAGCATATGGCTGGGTAGAAGTAGGTAAGAGAGGATCAACAGGTTGGATAGGTAAGGTCGAGGTCTCAGGAGGCAGAATAGAGTCAGCATGCTCAGATATGAAAAGCCTATCCGAGGCCGAGAAGGTGTTGTAGAGAGATGGGCAAAGTTTTTGTATCTTACCCACTAAAGTGTCATCTGAAGTAGTGTCGTCTCTTTGATAGTAAGAAGTCTCTGCTGGCTGGTTAGGTGACGAGATGTAGCCATTAAAATTTGCCTCTTCAGCTGGATCCAAGTTCGCCTCAGGAGGAGGGAACTTGGAGCAATCTCTTCGCAAGTGTCCAGTTCTGCGGCAGAAAGAGTAGTGGAACAGAATGCCTAGGTAGTCCAATCTCTGAGAGTGCAGTTGACTGCGCCAGTCTATCTCCAAGACTTCAGAAAGTCCAGCCTGTATATCTATTTCCACATAAATCCTCGCTAATCTTCTGTCCGCTGCCTCTAGTAAGTTTGAGTCCACTTTTAGAAAACGCCCTAAGAATGCGCCAATCTGTTCAAGAGCTTGCAGATTCCAAAGTTGGAGTGGGAGTCCTGGAAGGAGTACCCAGAGATGTTGATGGCTAAAAAATTCCGAGGTGGGGTTAAAACCGAGTCTCCAACGTTTTAGCATGAGACTTCCCCCATCAATGGGCCAGAAGCCTCCCAGGATCAAAGAAGAGTCTTCTGGAGTCTTAAAAATAAAGCCTAGCCATCCGTGTTGTAATAGGTGAAACTTGGGAAGGTAACCAAGAATTGGTTTCCAGGTGGTGACAATCCAGACTTCTAGCTTCTGCTTACAATTTTGTTTATAGGCAAATCGTCCAACTAATGCACACATGGCTAAGTTGCAGGCTTCTGGAAGTTCGATATCCATTCCAAGTACGAGCTTGGGATGTCTTCGCTTGGGCTTCCAAACCTTTTGAGGATGTTTATGTGAGCCAGATTTCTTGTATGAGGGCATTTCCTCCAAAGACTTGTATCCTGGTTGAGTATGGCACCTCCGGTAACCTGTATCGAACTGTGTTAAACCAGGTTGTGGTGAGAAAGGATGTGCCTCTTCCAAATGGGGTTGTGATGGAACGTCATTCAAAGAAGCAGCCAACAGATGAGTCAGTGTTGCAGAGTGTGGTGGGAGAGTGGGACTGGAATACAAAAGTTACTTATAAATACAAAATACAAAATGTTAATAATGCAAATAATTACTAATTTTTTTTTAACAATGTTAGTTTTCTACATATTTTTGCCAAAAGAAATAGTTTTTGGAAAAGTTCTACATATTTTGCATAAATTGAAGTCAAATGAAATAGGTTTTAGAAAATCACATCAAAAGTTACAAAGTACAAAAAAAAATGTTAATAATATAAATAGATTATTAATAAAAAGTTTAAAATAAAGTTAAGAATGAAGGATATGAAAAAATACAAGATTTAATTAAAATGAAATTAAGAATGAAGGATATGAAAAAATACCAAATTTAATGTTACAAAGGAAAAATTACTTATAAATACAAAGAGCAAAAAATATCTTAATAATGCAAATAGATTATTAAAAATTTAAAATAAAGGATATGAAAAAAATACAAGAGTTAATGTTACAGAGGAAGTAAAACTTAATGGAACTGTATTAGTATTAAAAGTTAAAAATGAAGTTAAAGAGTTAATGTTACAAAGGAGGTAAAACTTAATGGAACAGTTTTATTATTAAAAGTTTAAAGAATGAAGAGTATAAAAAAATACAAAAGTTAATGTTACAAAGGAGGTAAAACTTAATGTAACAGTATATGTGTAATTTTGACATAAATATAAAAATAAATAATAATAATAATAAATAATAACATGAAATTGTTATAGTAAATATTTATAATAATGATAATGTATTTAAATAAAAATAAATTAAATTAAATTATAATTTTGATAAAAATTATAATAATAAATATTTAAACGGAAAAAAAAGAAAATAAATAATATAAAAAAAAAAATTCAATGTTTATTCTTTGCATAATATGATGCAAAGTATGAAAAGAAAGAAGATAAATATTAAATATAATATTCAAAATAAAATAAATTTATATATAGTTATAGGGTGTTTTTTTTAAATAATTAGTATATACTAATCCAAACAAATATAGTTATTTTATTCTTTTAATTAATATAATTATTTTATTTTTTTAATTAAAATAAAATATTGGTAATGGAACATTATTTTTACTTAGTTTATATTTTAATAGTTACATTATAATATCAATTTTTTGATTCATTAAATGTATGAGTATATACAATACAATTATTGTGTACTTCAATTAAACATAGTATTAATGATGATGATGATTAACATCCAGTGAGATCAAATTTGGTCTATTAGACCTTAATAAAGGTAAGGAATTACTTGGTTTTGCTTTAAAATTTATTTTTGTGCTCGAAAAAATTTAATAAAGTGTTCCTAAATCACCATAGTTTTGATGAATTAAAATATTAAGAAGGTTGGTATTTTTTTTTTGTTTTCCTCGGAAAAATTCAGAATTTCATTATATAATAACAAAATTACATACACATAGATATATAAGCTATTTTGACATATAACCTTGTACATATTCTCCAGTAAAAAGATTCTAACCACCAGGTGATGCAAAACAGGCATCAAAGATACATAACTGAATGTCTTCAAATAATACCAGTCCCCAAAAAAATAACCATCTGAATTAACCACCGACATTTAAGTCCTCAATATAGTGGCTATCCCCCCAATACAACAAATACTATATCATAAAAAACAAGATGTGTCTCAGCATGAACCATAATATTGTCCCCACAAAAAAAGCATAGATGCCAAAATCATGAATCTTGTCTATCATGAAAGGGTATGTGGTAGAATCCACGAATTCTCGTTGATGTATGTTCTTCAACATACCATTGACCAAAGGCTAACTATGAGGCTTCTTTGGAAATCCTATCCGCCAATTAGTTCCTTTACCTGTATATATGAGAAAAAGAGATAGAGTCAAATAAACTTTTAATGTGAAGTACATCCTCTAACATCGAAAGAAAACAAGAGACATGACCGCTGTGAACCCCATTAGCCCAATTGACGATTACTAAAGAATCACCAAAAACTTGTGATGATCTGCATCCCTGCTCCACAACGAAGAGTAAAAGAAGTTTTAAGGCCAAAAGTTCAGAATAGTTGTTTGAGCCAGTCCCCAAACCAACTTTGAGGGTAGAGAAATGAGAGTTAGAGAAATAAAGACAGCCGCCCCCGGCACACTTAGCCTGATCAGAAGAGGAAGCACCATCAAAGTATCCCCACGGGAGACTAAAGTCAGGAACCACCTCCCTAGAGACCCGAGGTTGTGCTAATGCACCACCACCTGAGCTCAGGAAAGAAATCAAGATCCCAATGTAATTAATTGCCACCTTTTCGGCCAAAATTTTCATATCTTGGAAAATTTGCCCATTTCGAGTGATCCAAATCCCCCAAGCCAGTATAAATGGAAAATCTCGATACTCCACTTGACCCCGACTACAAAACCATGCCTGTAAAGCTAATTCAAAGGAATTTCCCTGCCATCTACAGAGGGAGGGCAACAAAATCCTAGAAAAATCCCATACATCCCGAACAAATGAACAATGTAAAAAAAGATGTTCCACCAATTCTAAATGGGTTTTACAAAGAACACATTGTCTCGGCCCAGAGAAAAGGTGCCTTTGTAAATTATCCTAGGTAGGCAAATTGTTTTCCAAAATTGACCAAACCAACAACTTTCCCTTCGCCAGACAAGACTATTTCCAGATCTTCCTCCACCACCAAAGGGGGTCTCGTTGATGAAGGTCAACGCATAATTTTATATAACCAACATGAGGAGTATACTCCCCATCCCCAACACCATCCCAAATAAATTCATCATCTCTATCAACCAACCAAATGGAAGCATCCCAGAGTGCCTAAGTATATCTATCCCAATGAATATAATCCTCCACCAAAAGACCAAGCCTGTGTTCCGACAACCAACCTTGATGCCACAAATTTGTTTATATGGGGTCCCCAACCTAAGCAAGATAAAAGAAACCACCCCGAGCCAATCTATTATGAATCCCTGCTGACAATAAGTGTCCCATCTGGCTACCAGGCCACAGATCCATACCAAGACAAACCAATCTACCAGAACCCACCCGCCACACCAAAAAGTTCCCAATGAGATCAAAAGCCTTAATCAATGCCTTACAAATAATATAAATTTCCGACGAAGATTTATTTGCAGTTCGAATCCAATCAAGAATAGATAGGGGGGAATATATTTTTGTTGAACAACACGGGTCCAGAGACTAGTAGTTTTAATCAGTCTCTAGGAGCTCTTTGCAGCAAGTTCTTTTGAAAAAGAAAAAATTGTATTTAAGCCCCAGCCACCCAAGGCCTTTGGTGCAGCAATCTGATCCCATTGAACCCAGGGAAATACCTTTGTGTTCTTTTTTCCCTGCCACAGATAAGAAAATCACAGCCTCCTCACCTTCTCCAAAATACCTTTTGGTATCCATGCTAACGCCATCTAGTAAATTGAAATAGCCTCCAATACCACCTTCACGAGAACTGAACGACCAACCCTACATAACCAACGATGACTCCAACACTTTAGATTTTTTTCAATTTTTGCAATGAGCCACAACCAATCGATCTTCCGATAGTCATTGGGTTTCAATTGAAAACCAAGATACTTCAATCCTTCATCCAAATAAAAGACCCGAAAGGGGAGCCTAGAAGTAATGGATAGTGACTCCCCCCCATCCAGATAAGAGAGTGCAATGCTAGACTTTTCTTCATTGATTACCATGCCCATAGCTTGTTTAAAGAGAGTTAGACCCTCACACAATTTTTCAATATCCCGCCTAGATCCGTCACAAAAAATTAAGACGTCATCCATAAAGAGTAAATGGGATATATACAAACCCGATGACATTTTGATGCCTTTGAAGTTTCCAGTAGACTTTGCCTCAATCAAGAAACGACTAAGGCATTCAACAACCAAAAGAAAAATAAGTGGAGACAGAGGGCATTTTTGTTTAACGCCCCTTTCCACCTTGAAGAATGAGGAAGTTGAAACATTAATCAAAATGGAAAAAGAAACAAAAGATAGGCATCCCATAATCCAATTTGTGAAAGCCACCCCAAAGCCAAGATGTATCAACAACATCTGGACTTAAAGCCAATTTACCCTGTCGTAGGCCTTCGAAAGGTCAATTTTTATAACTGCACCTTTAAGTTTCCTGCTTTTTAAACTATGTAAACTTTCCTGTGCAACCCCAATGGCCTCATGAATCTACCTTCCCGCCAAAAAAACAAACTGTTCTCTTTAAATATGCCTAGAAAGAATATCTTTTAGTCTTCGGCTGATAACTTTAGAGATGATCTTATATAAACAATTACATAAAGAAATAGGTCAAAAATCATCAAAATTAGAAGGATTATTCGACTTCGGAATTAAAGCAATGAAAGTGGCATTTAGTGGATCATGTATATGCCCATTTTTCCTAGATTCCTCCACCACTTTTAAAATGTCATTACCGAGCAAGTCGAAGAAACCCAAGTAAAATTTGATCGGCCAACCATCAGGACCTAGACTCTTTCCTTTCTGGAAAGAACACATGACTACCAACAAATCTTGTTTAGACACCTCTGCCATCAAAGACACCCATTCGTCCTCCTCCACAAAACGAGGGAAGAGCCTGGTCACATTCACAATTTTAGCAATCGAGAATCTCCCCTATGCCTTGAAAAGTTCTTTAAAATGAGAAGTCCCCAAGGATGATAGACCTTCAAAAGTATTGACCAATTGACCATCCCCCTGAGTAAGACCCCAAATAGTGTTTGTCATTTTCCTGCCTTTGGCAAAAGAATGGAAGAATTTTGTATTCTCATCCCCGCAGGTGAGCTAGATCGCATGACTTTTGAGTCTCCACAAAGATCCCTTTTCATCCAAAATAGCCCTCCTCCGAAGTTCCAAATGAACCAATTTATCCTTTCCCTCCCTGGAACAGAAACCCCTGTCAGGGTCAGCCTGTCATTCCAACAGGGTCTTTTCAATGTGTAATAACTCATGCTCCTCTTTTAATTTTTTCTCATGTGCCTAGGAGATGGTTGCCTATTTTACTTTTTTCAGATTTTCCAGAAAAAGAATAGCAGCGTGAGTAGTTGAGTCTTGTCCTAAAGGGGTCCACAGCTTACGAACCAAGTCTTGATACTCTAGAACCTTTAACCAACCCTCAAAGAACTTAAAGGGGTTGGGAGCTCGACAAACCCTACCACATAATTCCAGTACAATCAGATTGTGGTCTGATTCACCACTACAGGAAACCCATTGTCGAGCAAGGGCCAAAGAATCCACCAGTTCCTCCTTTAGAAGGAAATGATCCAGGCATTTAGCAACCCGATCATCCCCGACCCGCCTATTCCTCCAAGTCGACTGTAATTTTACCGGCTCCAAATCTAGCAACCCATGGAGATCAAGAAAATGAGTAAAGTAATTGGTCATAAGGTCCGGGCTTGTTCGAGGTCCCCATACCTCCGCCGCACCTATGGAAAAATTTAAATCCCCACCCAAAACAACCTCTTGTTCAAAAAACCAAGAGCACTTTGCGAGAGAGTCCCAATAATTCTCTCAATCAACATAGGGACCATAAATGTTAACAAGCATCAAGGAGCGACCCAGCTCTACAGAGAAAATATTGAGACCAATCTCTGATTCAAAACCCCAAATCCGTTCACAGTTACAATGCTTGAGAGACCATCCAGTGGCTAGACCCCCAGATCGACGCTTTGCATCCACCACCACAAAGGACCAACCTGGAAAAAGAGATTCTAA
>ML783365.1:244254-269417 GCA_009831015.1 Picea engelmannii | reverse complement strand
CACTTTATTATTTAAATAATCCTCTTTGACTTTGTCACTTCACTTTATTATTTAAATAATCCTATTTGACTTTGTCACTTCACTTAATTATTTAAATGATTTCTTCTTTGCAAGCACTTTGACTTCTTTGACCTTTTGGGGCTTCAAGCCAACATATGAGGGTCCTCTAACTTCGAAAGGCCATAACTCTCAAACCACGAGGAGTTATGTGACATTCCACATACCACCGGAAATGGCTTGACAAGCACTATCCATCTAGGATAGTTTCACTGACAAATTTACTAATCTTCATCTCATTATTCCACAATTAAACATGGGTTCTCTAACCATACTACTAGGATAACTCAACCACAAAGAGTCTTCCCGTGAGGGATTTCACCATAAGGGGACCACTTTGGAGTTCACCACAAAGCGTCTTCCCATGATGGATTTCACCATAAGGGGACCACTTTGGAGTTCATCCATTTGTACAACCATGAACTTTGGAGTTCACTGCAAAGCATCTTTCCGTGAGGGCTTTCACTATAAGGGGGCCACTTTGGAGTTCATCCATTTGTACAACCATGACAAGACAATAATGATTCATGTTTACATCAATCCAACTACAACTCATTGATCCATATTCATCTATGCATACGACTATGAATCCTCTTGACATCAATCCATTGACATCAAGGTCAATAAATGATCCATCAATCAAGGTCAATAAATGATCCATCAATATACTATGACAAGACATTGTTCCTTTGACATCAATCCTTTGGCATCAATGAAAACATGGTCCAACAATCTCCCCTGTTGACATTGATGGAAATAAAAACATTGATGTCAACACCAATCATTGATGGCAACATGTAGACAATGCATTTCTCTACATCAATAGGCATCTCAATCACATTAATGTGACTATCTCTCCCCCTTTGACATCAATGAAAAAGGGTCATTCTTCCCTTGGGGGATGCTCCCCTTGCTTGAACTCTCCTTGGGGCTGCTCCCCATTTCTGAATGACTTTGATCTTCCTCTATATAATCTCTCCCCTTTTGAACAAGGGATATCACTCTAATGTAATGCTGAAGATATATAGCTCATGCTCCCCTTGTGAAAATCCCTCCCCCTGGAACTATGCCTCTGTGCTCTTTCTCCAAGTATAGGTCTCTTTTTCAAGTATTTATCTTTGCATCTGATAAATATCTCCTCTTGGAATCATGGGAAGAATAATGACTTCCCCTATGGGTATGTCTCCCCCTATCTTCTTTGCAATGCAAATGTTACTACTCAACTGGAGCATAGATCAACTGCTCTTTCTATGATGATCCTTGGACCTGTCCATGCATCAAACTCATGCCATACATTACATCATGAAGCAAAATATATGTCAACAATGAATATAGAATCATGAACAAAACATCAACCAAGTACATCTTGTGCCAACCATGCACAATACCCATGTACATCAATACCATATCATATGCCATAAGATATCATCAGTGGAGTTCATCAACCATATGCCTCTACCAATCATGCCAACTATGTGCCTCAAAGAAGTGTCATATCACTCATGATATGCCTCTACCAAGAACCAAGTGCCAAAATCATGTATCTTAATCAATGAAGTGTCTGAAGTATATCATCCATACATCAACAAGTACACCAAACATGTATCACCACTTGTACCAAGAAAGTGCATCAACCATGCACCAATACCACATCAATATGAACTACAATCAATATGTGTCCTCATGCATGTATGCCATATCCACCATAAAACATGTGCCAATCATATTGCTAGTAGGTGCATCTAACAATGTACCAAATATGTACCAATCATGCATCAACTATGAATCATCAATGGTATACAACATGACCACTTCATCAACTCATCAACTACATGTCCCAATATGTAGCCCATCCATATGCCAAATGCATGCACCAAGATATCCAACAAATATGCCTCCAATAATACATCATAAGATATATCAATGAAACTCAAATATGTACCAACCATGTATCATAACATATCTACCTCAATCTCCATTCACTACAACAAATACTAAGCATCCATAAATACATGTACTAGAAGTGTGCCTCAATAGATCAATGACATCTCTAGCTAGTATCATCATGATATATCTCATAACCAAAGTGTCAAAACTTCACTGCCACAACCAACATTGTTCTCCAACAGATAAATGTCTCAATCCACACTCTAAGGTTAGTACCATGCATCCAGGATAGTCTTCAACACTTAACCATATGTCATAACCATTCATGTGTCAATTATGTATGCCAACATGTAATCATGAAAACTTGCAACAAACCATGTCAGATCTTGTAACAAACCATGTCAGACCCTGCACCATAGAGTTATACCTTTATACCATGCTGCAACTCATATGCATATCATTTTTCCCAAGAATTTTACCACATATACGCGGCCTGCTGCACAGACAACTTGCGTATATATGCGACCTATTCATAGGTCAGCTTGTGTATGTACGTGACTATTACCATTGTAACCCACGTATGCTTATGAATATGTCAAACTAGATCTTCCTTTAAGGCTTCCACTTTGTTCTGATTGATCAGTCTTCTTCACCCACTTTTGAAGGTGTCCCCGCTTCTCAGAAATTGAACTTTGAGCTTCCATCCTTTAAAAAATGTCTCCCTTCCTAACTTCATGTTTTCTTATATTCATGCTATATGAAGTCCTCATCATGGACTGTCTTCTTGTGTTCCAACAATTCTGGTATTTTGGCCAAACCCATTACAATAGTAGCATCTCATGGTGTGACAATGCACAACAATGTGTCCTACTTGATTACATCTGCAACACCTTAGGGTGTTATGAATTATTTCACTATCTTTCCTTGCATAATATCTACATTCCAAAGCTTTGTGACCATATTCATTACATGAGTAACATTGACCATGAAAAACATTTTCATACCTTTGCTTTGGTGTCCATTTTGAAGGTGTCTTGAATTTTCTTTGAGATGTAAGGATGGCTTCTTGATTTCTTCCTTGCTTTGTTCTTTTGAAACTTTCATTTCCTTGTGTAGATGGTTGACTTCCAACATTATTTCCATCCTTTGAGAGTGAGGGACTTACCTCATGCTTCTTTGATGTGCTTGCTTCAACATGTGTAGATTCTTTGTTGTATCCAAGACCTGATTTATCATTTGGTGATCTTTGACTATCCAAGATCTCATTCAATATTGTTGAGCTATTCAAGAATATGTTTGACTTCTCTACTTTCTTTCTAATATCAACAACCTCAGCTTCCAATTTATGACATGACTCTTCCTTTTCATTTACTTGATTCTTTAATAGTTCCTCTATCCTTTTGGCTTCTTCAATTTGGGTATTGAGATGTACATTAACTTCAAGACTTTTTTTAATCTCATCATCTACCTTCTTATTTTCTTTTATTTCATTCTTTAGTCTTTTGATCTCTTCTTCTTTTTCTTCTAATTGAGTCTTTTTACTTTCTTCTTGTTCCTTGAGAATTTTCTTTAACTTCAAGATATGCCTTTGATTATTTTTAAGAAACCTTTTAGTGTTCTTATAAAGATAGCTATATTCTATGTAACAATGGTCATAGTTGTATTCAAATAGACACCATTCAACTTTCCTTTTAAGCTCTGATATTTCTTCTTCTACTTATTCCATGGGATAACTATCATCTAATTCTACACATACTATCTCTAGATTTTATTCTTCACTTGTAGAGAAATATTCAACATCATCACATTTTGAGTTATTGCAATCAGGGTTTTTTGAAGATTCTTTACCTTCATTGGTCTTGATGGAGTTGTCTTCAAGGTCTTCCTTTTTTCCAACATCATCACATTTAGAGTCATTGCAATTTGAGGATTTTGGAGAGTCTTAACCTTCATTGTTCTTGATGGAGTTGTCTTTAGTGTCTTCCTTCTTGCTTTGGTATGTCTCCTCTAGCTTTAGCCATAGATACTTGGCGGAAGTGCATTGTCCCATGCTCTCTTTGAAAGAACTTGAGAGTCCACTAAGAATGGTATTGAGAGCCAATGCATCATTCTTCTTTTCTTCCCTTTGAGATGCAAACTTTGACTTGTTCTTCAAAGGAACCGATCCACCAATAGATGCTTTCCAAACACCCTCTCCTATTTCCTTCAAATGCACTTTCATTTCTATTCTCGATGTAGAATAATTTTCCTCAACAAGAATTGGAACTTCATCATCCATTTGTGTGTCCATGGATCTCCTCCAAGCTTGTTAAGGCTTATAGTGAAGGCCTGCTCTGATACCAATTGTTGGACACACTTACCACACTGAGAGGGCGGGTGGGGGGTGAATCAATGTAGGGCTCTTTTCAAAACTTCCCCTTCACAAAATTCCTTAGTTAGCAATGACCATTTACTCGTTACTTATTGCTTTCATTTAAAACCAGTTAAAAGTGAACATAAATCAACAACATATACCAACAAAAATATCATCAATAAGTCATCACCACAAGGAACACAAAGAACACAAAGAGCACAAGATGTATGTCCAATTTTCTTTTTATTACGAACAACAATCCTTGGGTTATCAACAAAAACTAAATAGAGTTACAACTCCACAAGAGCACCAGCTCTACAATGCAAGACTCAACTTACACAACTCAACACAAATTGAGAAGATGATTCAATCCTCAACATATACCAATCTGTCAACAGGTACGTGACCTGTCAGTATTGCAACACACGTATGTACGCACCCTACTAGTAGTACAACTCACGTATGTATGTGTCTTGTCTGTACTACAACCTGCATATGCCTTCTGAGTAATTAGAGTTTTCTCTCTATGAAAAACTTAGATCCTTTGAAACCTTCAGTCACATCTACTTCTGTCTTTCATTGTCCAATATGAACCATAACCAATCACAACACATCTATGCTCTCCCACAACTTACTTATGATCATCAACCATACAATATGAATTCTACTTAATCATGTATAAGCAACCAATATACTATGGCAATCATATCAGTACTGAACCATAAGAGTGTTGCTCACTCTATCAATCAACCAACATAACCATATCACAATAACCATACCAAGAATTCCTTAAGAACTCACCATACAATAAGCAAGAGTATCCATCAAGACAACTATGTAACCATACCAGAGTTTCTATGGAAGATCTGAGCCCATATAATGTAGATATGGAACTTCTTCAGACTTCAAGAACCCGACACTAGCGTACACTCAAGTCTTCATGACTTCCACCTACTATATGTGCTTTGTCCTCCTTCATCCCACATGTGTACGTGCTCTAGCTCACTACAACCCGCGTATGTATGCTCTCTGGCCCACTGCTACTTGCGTACTCCTTCAGAAACTAGGGTTTTTGAACTTCCGAAACTTTCACCGTCAAGATCTCAGACTTATGAAAACTATGATGTGTCCACGAGATCCTCCAGCCACTCTCTCTCTCATAATAGATCTTCAATATATGCTCAAGAGATTATCTTTACAAGAGACCCTTGCTTCTTATTTATAGTGTCCAAGTATCTTCCTTAGAAGCATCTTCTAGGCCACTTTGTCCACATAGACACTTTATCCACATAGTCGCCTATGTCCAATTTTGCCCAATTTGCCACTTGTTGATGTATCTAATAGCCACTTGAACACCTAACCCATTTTCCTCATTTTAGGGTTAACCTTCTTATAACCATTTTCCATAATTAGAAATTTCTCCATTTACTTTATTATTTAAATAATCCTCGACTTTGTCACTTCACTTTATTATTTAAATAATCCTCTTTGACTTTGTCACTTCACTTTATTATTTAAATAATCCTCTTTGAATTTGTCACTTCACTTTATTATTTAAATAATTTCTTCTTTGCAAGCACTTTGACTTCTTTGACATTTTGGGGCTTCAAGCCAACATATGAGGGTCCTCCAACTTCGTAAGGCCATAACTCTCAAACTGTGAGGAGTTATGTGACGTTCCACATACCACCGAAAATTGCTTGACAAACACTATCCATCTAGGATAGTTTCACTGAAAAATTCACTGATCTTCATATCATTATTCCACAATTAAGCATGGGTTCTCTAACCATACTACTAGGATAACTCAACTGCAAAGTGTCTTTCCATGAGGGATTTCACCATAAGGGGACCACTTTGGAGTTCACCGAAAAGCGTCTTCCCGTGAGGGCTTTCACAATAAGGGGACAACTTTGGATTTCATCCATTTGTACAACCATGACCTTTGGATTTCACCACAAAGCGTCTTCCCGTGAGGGATTTCACCATAAGGGGACCACTTTGGAGTTCATCCATTTGTACAACCATGACAAGACAATAATGAGTCATATTTACATCAATCCAACTACAAATCATTGATCCATCTTCATATATGCATATGACTATGACTCCTCTTGACATCAAGGTTAATACATGCTCCATCGATCAAGGACAAGGCATGATTCATCAATCACCACATCAATATACTATGACAAGACATTGTTCCTTTGACATTAATTATTTTGGCATAAATGACAACATGATCCAACAATAGGTTCCACCTAGGTTAAGAGACAATGTATTGACGCCATGGATGACATGGCATGCCAGCAAGGCAGCCAGAGTGTCCTTATGACGACATATTCCAGTTGTGGATGAGTTGACGGGGGTCTCATATGTAAGGTGGGTATGGTGCCACATGAGATGGAGTTGACTACTTCAGAGTTAACTCCAGAGAGGTCATAGTACATATCTGAAAGTTTCATATGTCACTTTGAAGAGTTTATCTGGATCATCGATCAAGAAGGGAGAGACTTAATCTCAATGATAGGTTTCTACAGGTCCCACATGATTCCTGGTATGAGATAGAGAATATAAAATATTCTTCGATGACCTGATTTCAGAGTAGTGAAGTTGTTTGAATATTTCAAATGTCGAATGGATAATATAGAAAGGGAATATTCTTCGATGTTGTATATGTCAGAGGTGAAATTTGAGTGAATGGGGAGAAGGCCCAAACATCGACAACTATAGGCTTTCATGGAAAAAAGTTCCACTGTGGCAAGCTAGGAAGGTGCCACATCGATGTCATGTTGTCACCACACCAGATGGCATGAGTGACAAGGTTCCATGTGGAATCCATGTGGAATTGAGATAGATGTTGACCATGAGAGTCCGGTAAATTTTGGAAGGCCATAAATTTCAATCCGAAGCTCAGTTTTGAGAAAATTTTCAATCATTGTAAATATCTTGAAGAGTAGAATATGATGTCATGCTCAGGAAGAGGTATTGAGATGTTTAAGGGAAGCAATATTTTAACACCCCATTCCCTTGAAGTTATTTAAGGTGGTCGGGTGTGTTACAGAGTGGTATCATGGCAAAGTTCAAAATCTAGGATTGAATGGGTCACCAAGACTACTTAATATTGTTTAAAATATTTTTTTGTTGTTTAGAATGCATGTTTCAAAATGTATTGACATATAAATTATAATGATGATTTTTGTTTCAACACGTAGGACAAATTGAAAATTTACAGAGGTGAATGGTGCAATGTAGTATGGATGACCTCTCGCACCTTAGAGATGAAGAGTTTGATGGACAGAGGGACAGAGAAAGCCCTCCATATTTGATGGCCACCATGAGAAGTCTGAAGGAATACAATGAGAGACTTATGAGAGTCCATGCCAAATAGAAAAAGTTGAATTCATTCCTACTGTGGAGCTTGTCCAAAATTCAAAAGCATTTGCAATAAGGCCCTAGAAATGAAAAATTACAATAGTCGGAGAGGTTGAAAACCCCTTTGAATGCTCAAAAGAATGGATTGGCTTATAGTGATACAGGAAGGAGTTCTTCCATAAGAAATCATCAGGGTGCCAAGAAAGGTGAATCAAGTGGAGACGTTTTCACAAAGTCCTCTATCTGGAATACTATTTCAGTGAGACAACCCAATAGCGACACAAAATACAACATTTCTAAGAAGAGAAAGAGGAATAATTCTCAAAGTTTTCAGACCGAAGAATTCAAAAAGGATAAGCCGCCTACCTTTGATGGAGAGAAAAATAAAGGAGAATAAGTTGAAGCATGGCTATTTGGTTTGAAAAAGTACTTTCAAGTACATAATTATTTTGACAATACCAAGGCAAGGATTGCAATGTTTGACCTGAATGGAGGGGCTTCCATTTGGTGGGAAGACCTCAAGGAAATCAAAAGTCTAAAGGAAAGAAAATTGACATGGAAGCAGTTTGATAAATACTTTTGTAAAGCTTATTTATTTGAAAAGTATTATGATGACAAGATAACGGAATTCCATGATCTTAAGTTGGGACAAATTAGCTTGGACGCATAGGGAAAAAGGTTTATGGAGTTGTTGAGGTATGCTACCTACCTTAAGGATGAGAAGGAGAGAATCCAATGTTTTCTCAGAGGGTTACCACAATCCTACCAAGATCCAATTGAGTTTAACAAACCCAAGACGTTGGAGGACACCAATCAGAAGGCCAAATGTTTTTATGATCATTCTAAACACAAGCATGAGTCTTCCAAAGATTGGAAAAGAAAGGACAAGAGTGGATTCCAGAAGAAAGGGTTCAAGTCTTTTCCCCATAAGAATTTCGGGAAAGATACACAATTGTTTTAACCAAGCAGGACTATGCATAAAAAACAAATTCTATCTCAAAGTAGGAATAAATTAGCAGAGAAGGCAAGGGAAAGAACAGAGGAGCCCAAGAAAGAAGCTTTGCAATGATGGGGATGTGGAGAGCCACATATTTTGAGGGATTGTCCCCACCAACAGTATGAAAATCGAAGAGTGTAAAATGTCAGATATGCTTAGATCTTGTTGAATATTGCGCTATTATGTAATTAGGGTTTTACCTGAAATGTGAATAAAGGGTTAAATACTAATGAATGTTAACTGCTAAGTGCTTTGTTAGGTATTATGATCACAGATCTGTGTCCCAACTAGGTTGTAGACACTTGAGTCCTACAACCCTCCTGCCTCTACCTTGGGTGAGACTCCATCTTCTTCACAGGTGTTGTCGAAAGGGCTAGTAGTTAGGGTTTTGTTGGTGCATTGTTGAAGCGTTGAACCCTGGGTCTGCCCCTGTGCCAACAAATGGTTCTGTTGCTGGGACCTAAAACTGTGATTGCTGGGAACTGAAGAAAAGAGAAATATCTATGCGTAGATATGTTGCTATAGTGCGCAGTACTCTACTTGACTTGTGAAGCTCTGTGCTAAGAAGAGAAGTTAGATCTGGAGAAAATAGGTAAGATCTTAAATCTTTGTGCTCTGATAAAGTTAAGATAAGTGGAAATTTTTTTGTTTCAAAAGAATGGATCTAGGTATATTTGATAGATTTCGTCCTAGTCTGAAAACTAGGGCACAACCAGAATAAATAATATGTGATACGAATAGATCTGATACAAATAGTGAAAGATATGTTATCCCTATGCATAGAAAGATTTTTTGGACTAACAAGTAGATGCAGGATCCTAGAAAGAAGTTTTTGCAGGTCTATCACTGTGATCCAAGTGCGCAGTATAGGAAAGGTTGGGGATCGTTTAAGAGAAAGAGAGGATTGACATTATGTTATAATTGCAGACGACCGAGACATCTTGCTAAGGAATTCCCTGGTAGAAGTCTTATTTTCCTTTTTTGTAAAGCTACTGGACATGAAGTTTTGGATTGCCCTAGAATGATTTCTAAAGTTGAGAAGATGAACATAAGATAAGAAAACCATGAGGAAGGACAAGAAACTAAGAATATGCTAAAGAACCAGAAAGAATCAGAGGCTATATTATTGGAGATGAAAGAAACATTGAATGATAACAGAGACATCAATTTACTAGAGAATTTAAAAGAGAAAGAGTGCATAAAAACAAGAATAGGAGACTTAGACATAGACTGTGTATTGGATGCAGAAACATAGGTGAACATTATGACAGAAAGTACTTTGGAAATCTTAGAAAATCCTGCTATGATTCCTTCATTGGGAGGCATAGGATTGTTTAAAGGAAAGCTGATAACCTTATGTGGAAGACTTGCCCATGTACCTATGGTTCCTCATGGAACATCGACAAAAGAAGAATTCGAGATCATTAAATTTGCTAATAACAACGCCCCCTTTGCACTTTTGTTAGGAAATACTTGGATCGAGAGAGATTAGATCCAAAGGAGAGAAGAAGAGGAAGCTATAGAACATAAAAAGAAAGAATTAAGGGATTTCATGGCTAAGAGAATAGCACGCTTAATAAAAGAACAAGAGGACAAGTTGAAGCAATTGAGGGCCATAGACTTTGCTATCGAAGTTGAAATAACACAAGAAGGCTTAGAGAACCTGTCCATGCAGGAAAGTAGAGAACCTACTCCAGAAACAGTAAGAGAAGAAGTATTATCCTCGAACCTTGTGAAAGATCCTCAACAGTGCAAAGTTACTATGCTAAGAAAAGATAAGAACAATAATGGAAAGAGGAATCTAGAGACACAAATCACAGGAAAGAAAGATATTAATCTCAGTAAGAAGAAAGAAAAGCTAGAAAAATTGCAGGAGGTTCCAGAGAGGATTTCATAGAAGGAAGACTTGTAGAACTTGAACTTCGCCGGAATAGCAGAACAACACCAAATGACACTTCACCACGGTGAAGTAATATGACCGTTGGAGGTGCCCTGGCCGTTAGAATGATTCTCTAGAACAACTAGAAACACAGTTATTTCTGGAACGTTCTCCATTGGGCCATTGGGACCGCGCCATAACGGATGGACTCACATTGATTGAGACATTCCTGCTCGTTGGAGGAGTCTGTTATGAATTTGTCTATTTATCCTGTCGAGCATTGCACCGAGGACACTTTTTCCAATTGTGATTATCTGAGCCCATAGAGAACTAATTGCTTTCGTGCAGTGCTTATTGAGACCTCGCCATGCATTCTGCTACCTTTATTGTTTGTTTACCGACCCGATATATCTGATCTCGAGCGTGTATGTCGGGTGACCTTAGCACAGTAGAGATATCCGTCGAACAAATCCTCATAGACCTCATGGCTGAGAAGGTCCTGTTCGCAGGAGTATAGGCCTCATCTACGAGAGGAGTGAAAGCATCCCCATTGACTACACGTCAATCTAGGTCGTCCTGAACCGCAACCGAGAAGAGAAGCAAGCATCACGATGACTTGGAAAACGTGAAGCTCATCCCATCAATCCTGCTCAAGTATATCCCACCTCTGGCTGGCACGGTTAGTCATGATAGCGTCCTGAGGGACTTCGACTACACATTGATTACTACGTACCTCCCAAAGGGGGTACACGCAGTTGGACTACAATTAGGACATATTATGATGCTAAAGATCAGTGACTTCAACTTAGGATACCACAAGAACTATGGAATGCTCGCACCACACAAGAAATTGACTAATACAACAGGGAAGAAGTCGAAGATAATCCCCCAACTGTGGACTATGGACATCGCAAGATCAACCATCTTCAATGTGATGAAGATACCACACTTCGACAGACATTAGGAGGTTAATGCGTGCGTTAAAATCCTCCTGTCATGCTACCATGGTGGTTACCTGTGGTTGGATCGACACATCACCGTAGATCCAACATTGATCCATCGGATCACTGGATTAAGCATGCAAGGACCCAACCCTTAGGATTTTTACCCAGAGAAGGCCACAGATCGTGCCCTGGTGTAGTGCATAAAAGAAACCTACGATGATGTGGAGAAAGGGAAGCGGGCCTACAAGGTAGCCTCCATCCAGAATGGAGCAGTGCGCTTAGATTTCTAGTTGATCACTGGTAATCTCGTCAGGAAGAACCAATCAACACAGGTCATGGGGTTCGTCGTCAACCTCGCAGGAAAATGCGTCGAATGGATGCAAATGAACTGGGCAAGCTACCTCATCAACCAGTTGGAGAAATATTTCCGCGAAGCACATGAATAGGGTTATAAGTTTAATTTTAGTTGGTTGCTTATTCTCATTGCTTTCATTGCTTGGGAGATGCTGGAAGGAGTGACCTTCCCTGAAATTGAGTTGTTTGAACCACTGGCTGTGAAGTTCACTATGCTCTGGTATTCGAGTGACATGGAAAAACAATGGCAATCCAATGCGGTGTTCCACACATGTTATTTACAGCTGAAGAGAGCCATTGAATATTTCCCTTGCATGATGTCGAATACCCTGCATAGGTTCAGGTCACTTGTGAAGTTCCATGCAGATAGGCATTTCATTTACATCACTGCGCGTGGGGAGAAACACAAGGAAGAGCTCCAGTCCTATTACAAACTCACAGAGGAGGACATGGAAGAAATAACCAAGGAATGGCCTGCAGAGTTCCTTGTACCAGTCGAACAAACATAACTCTCCAACTCCAACCTCATCGAAAGTCCTGTAGTCATCTGATAAGAATATGATGGACCCAACAACAACAAGAAGAAAAATAAGGAAGAGGTACAAGAATTGAACATCGCATCAAAGGAAATGACACCAGATTCACCTGAAGGAGAAAGAGATGATGAAGTAGACAAAGAAGAGGATGAAGGGGAAGAAAATAAACAGGAACATGGCGAAGTGACACCGCCTAAGGATCCCACCACGAAGGCTGAGACATCCAAGAAAAAAAAGGGTTCCATGAAGAAACCTTCATCGCGAAAGAAGTCAAAATCCAATAAACCTCCATTTTATACTATGCTCACGGTAGATGATATTGACCTCATCATCGTCGTTGTATCAGATACCTTAGAGGACATTTTGTAGTGAAGAAAATCCAAACAGGAGACAATGTTTGACAGGATTGAGGGGGAGCTCAAAGGGGTACAACATGCTCTTTATTCGAGCCATGCAGTGTCTACTACGTCGTTGTCAACAGGGGACATAGAAGTAGGAGATGATCCTACCCAACTACATATATTACCAGATTTGACAGAGGCTCACCTTCGTCGGGTCCAAGAGGAAAAGGAGCAGGCCACAGAAGCATTAAAGCAAGCAAAAGAAGAATCCCTAGAGCAACGCCCGGTTGCGCAGCAAGAGAAATATGACCTCCAGATGAAGTTTACAGAGGATAAAGCGCAGATCTAGAAGGAAAAAGAACAACTTCCTGCAGAGAAGATTGGAGTTAAAGAAGCAGTCACCAAAGCACTTCACTCTGTGTCGGGCCTCGCACATATAGAATAAGACACATTAGAGAGTCAAGTGGAGAATCTCGTTGAAGCTATTCAACAACTTCAAGCAAGAGTGGTCGAATAAGAACTGCAAGTCATCCCAAGCACTCCACAGGAAGTGTGAGATTAGAGGGAAGAAACAAATTAGAGCGTGATCAAAAGAATCAAGGCATTGGCCTTTGAATGCAAGCAATTAAGAAGTCAAAGTGTGTAGATCTATGAGTGCCTTGCAGAGGACCCAGAATAGAGGACAATGGAGTCATAGATCCAGGAGGCAAAGAAACAAGCAGTGATAGTACAAGCACAGTTGAAGTCATTGTCAGTAGTCGAGAGGATGAAAAGGTCCCAGGAACAACGCACCGTTCAACAATAGGTCCATGCCATCCAGAGTAAATTCATGGAAGTGACTCAAAGTCTACAACTAGTGCAGGATGAATCCTACACACTTTTTGAGGAGATTGAGGGACAAGGTGCACAACTAGAAAAGGTAGTCACCATGGTGGAACAACGATTAGAAGGACCAGTGACCGAGAAATTTATTCAGGAGTTCGTCGAGAAGGAGGCTCTGGCGAAGTAGTAGGTCGAAGCAGCTTGAGCCAAGCTCGAGGCCTTCGAAGAAGAGTTACCTAGATCAGAGTGACTCGGGATGAGTCATAGCTGAGTGTTAGGGCCCTGTTGGCCCTCGACCAAGTTTTGGAGAACCTTGGTCATGTTTGACCATTTTTGGGACTTCGATAGGCTGGTCGAAGACAAAGCACTGGGCGAAGCAAAGATCATGGGATATCGCCCCCTTTTGTGGGATTTTTGGGTTTAGGGCTTATGTAACGGGTATGGGATGTTGGCCCATGGGTCTTACCCATGTTTAGGCCCCTTTTGTAAAGTATAAATAAGTAGCTTGGCGATGTAAGTATAGTCTGGGTGCTAAATCAATTGTAAGCCAATGAGCTAAGTGTAAATAGTTGTAAATGCTTTGTGCACACTGTGTGTTGAGAACTTGCAGAGCTAAGTGCAAGTGATTGTAAGAAGGCTTTGTGTTATGCCAAGCTCGAGGAAGGAGGATCTGGAGAGGTGTGCACAGATCTCTTTTCCTATGCGTATTTGGTTTTATGGCTCTGTGCATTGAAAGAAGATAATAAAGAGAAGAAGAGTTGGTGGACGTAGCCCCACGTTGGGGGTGAACCACGTATATCCCGTGTTGTGATTTCTTTGTGTCATTGATGTGATTTATGCTTAGTGCTCAATCTTTATGTATGTTAGATGCATCTGATATAGTAGCTTAGTTCTTAATAACTTGGATGAATTCTAGATTTGTTGATGCTATGTGTTAAATGGTCAGATAGGCTTAGATCTTGTTGAATATTGCGCTATTCTATAATTAGGGTTTTACCTGCGATGTGAATAAAGGGTTAAATACTAATGAATGTTAACTTCTAAGTGCTCTATTAGGTATTATGATCACAAATCTGTGTCCCATCTAGGTTGTAGACACTTGAGTCCTACAACCCCCCTGCCTCTACTTCGGGTGAGACTTCATCTGCTTCGTAGGTGTTGCTGAAAGGGCCAATATTTAGGGTTTTGTTGGTGCCCCTTTGCCAACAAATGGTTCCGTTGTCGGGACCTAAAACTGTGATTGTTGGGAACTAAAGAAAATAAAAATCTTTGTGTGTAGATATGTTGCTATAGTGCACAATACTCTACTTGACTTGTGAATCTCTATGCTAAGAAGAGAAGTTTGATCTGAAGAAAATATGTAAGATCTTAAAGCTTTGTGCTCTGATAAAGTTAAGATAAGTGGAAATTTTTTTGTTTCGAAAGAATGGATCTAGGTATATTTGATAGATTTCGTCCTAGTCTGAAAACTAGGGCACAACCAAAAGAAATAAGATGTGATATGAATAGTTCTGATACAAATAGTGAAATATATGTTATCCCTATGCATAGAAATTTTTTTTGGACTAACAAGTAGATGCAGGATCCTAGAAAGAATTTTATGCAGGTCTATCACTGTGATCCCAGTGCACAGTACAGGAAAGGTTGGGGATCGTTTAAGAGAAAGAGAGGATTGACATTATGTTTTAATTGTAGACGACCGAGACATATTGCTAAGGAATGCCTTGGTAGAAGTCTTGTTTTCCTTTGTTGTAAAGCTACTGGACATGAAGTTTTGGATTTCCCTAGAATGATTGCTAAAGTTGAGAAGATGAACATAAGACAAGAAAACCATGAGGAAGGACAAGAGACTAAGAATATGCTAAAGAACTAGAAAGAATCAGAGGCTATATTATTGCAGATGAAAGAAACACTGAATGATCACAGAGACATAAGTTTATCAAAGAATTTAAAAGAGAAAGAGTGCATACAAACAAGAATAGGAGACTTAGACATAGACTGTGTATTGGATGCAGAAACACAGGTGAACATTATGATAGAAAGTACTTGGGAAATCTGAGGAAATCCTGCTATGATTCCTTCATTGGGAGGAATAGGATTGTTTAAAGGAAATATGATAACCTTATGTGGAAGACTTGCCCAAGTACCTATGGTTTCTCATGGAACATCGACAGAAGAAGAATTTGAGATCATTAATTTTGCTGAGAACAACACTCCCTTTGCACTTTTGTTAGGAAAGACTTGGATTGAGAGAGATCAGATCCGAAGGAGAGAAGAAGAGGAAGCTATAGAACAAAAAAATAAAGAATTAAGGGATTTCATGGCTAAGAGAATAATGCGCTTAATAAAATAAGAAGAGGACAAGTCGAAGCAACTGAGAGCCAAAGACTTAGCTGTCAAAGTTGAAAGAACACAAGAAGGCTTAAAGAACCTGTCCATGCAGGAAATTAGAGCACCTACTCCAGAAATAGTAAGAGAAGAAGTATTATCCTCGAACCTTGTGAAATATCCTCAACAGTGCGAAGTTACTATGCTAATAAAGGATAAGAACAATAATGGAAAGAGGAATCCAAAGACACAGATCAAAGGAAAGAAAGATAGAAATCTCAGTAAGAAGAAAGCAAAGATAGAAAAATTGCAGGAGGTTCCATAGAGGACTTCGCAGAAGGCAGACTTGCAGAACTTGAACCTAGTCGGAATAACAGAACAACACCGACTGACACTTCGCCACGGTGAAGCAATATGACCGTTGGAGACGTCCTGACCATTAGAACGATGCTCCAGAACAGCTAGAAACACAATTATTTCCGGAATGTTCTCCATTGGACCATTGGGACCGCGCCATAACAGATGGACTCACATTGATCGAGGCATTCTTGCCCATTGGAGGAGTCTGTTACGACGTTGTCTATTTATCTCGTCGAGCATTGAACCAAGGACACTTTTTCCAATTGTGATTGTCCGAGCCCATAGAGAACTAATTTCTTTCATCCAGTGCTTATTGAGACCTCACCATGCATTCTGCTACCTTTATTGTTTGTTCATCGACCCGATATATCTGATCTCGAGTATGTATGTCGGGTGACCTTAGCACAGTAGAGAAATATGTCAAATAAATCCTCATAGACCTCATGGCTGAGAAGGTCCTGTCCACAGGAGTACATGCCTCGTTGACGAGAGGAGTGAAAGCATCCCCATCGACTACACGTTGATCTGGTCCCTCCTGAACTGCAACAGAGAAGAGAAGCAAGCATCGCGACGACTTGGAAAATGTGAAGCTCATCCCATCAATCTTGCCCAACTATATCCTGCCTCTGGCTGGCGCAGTTAGTCGTGATAGCATCCTGAGTGAATTCTACTACACATTGATTACTACATACCTCCTGAAGGGGGTACACGCAGTTGGAATGCAGTTAGGACAGATTATGACGCTAAAGATCAGTGAATTCAACTTAGGAGACCACAAGAAATATGTCATGCTCACACCACACAAGTACTTGACCAAGAAAATGGGGAAGAAGTCGAAGATAATCCCCCAACCGTGGACTATGGACATCGCAAGATCAACCATCTTCAATGTGATGAAGACACCACACTTCGACAGACATCAGGAGATTAACATGTGCGTTAAAATCCTCCTGTCATGCTACCATGGTGGTTACCTGTGGTTGGATCGGCGCATCACCATAGATCTGGCATTGATCCATCAGATCACCGGATTAATCATGCAAGGAGCCAACCCTCGGGATTTTTAACCAGGGAAGGCCGCAGATCGCGCCTTGACGCAGTGCATAAAAGAAACCTACGACGATGTGGAGAAAGGGAAGTGGGGCTACAAGGTAGCCTCCTTCCAGAATAGAGCAGTGTACTTAGCTTTCCAGTTGATCACTGGTAAGCTCGTCAGGAAGAACCGACCAACGCAGGTCACGGGGTTTGTCATCGACTTCGCAGGAAAATGCATCGAAGGGATGCAAATGAACTGGGCGAGCTACCTCTTCAACCAGTTAGAGAAATATTTCCATGAAGCATAGGAATAGGGATACAAGTTTCATTTTAGTTGGTTGCTAATTCTCATGCCTTCATTGCTTGGGAGATGCTGGAAGGAGCGACCTTCCCTGAAATTGAGTCGTTCGAACCACTGGCTGCGAAGTTCACTATGCTCTGGTAATCGAGCGACATGGAAAAAAAATGGCAATCTAATGCGTTGTTCCACACATATTATTTACAGCTGAAGAGGGCCATTGAATCTTTCCCTTGCATGATGCCGAATACCCTGCATAGGTTCAAGTCACTTGCGAATTTCCACACAGATAGGCATTTCATTTACATCACTGCGCGTGGGGACGAATACAAGGAAGATTTCCAGTTCTATTACAAACTCATAGAGGAGGACATGGAATAAATAACCAAGGAATGGCCTGTAGAGTTCCTTGTACTGGTCGAACAAACAAAAATCTCTGACCCCAACCTCATCGAAAGTCCTATATTCACCCGAGAAGAATATGATGGACCTAGTAGCAGCATGAACGAAGGAATATGTACATGAATTGAACATCACATCAAAGGAAACTACACCAGATTCACCTAAAGGAGGAGGAGATGATGAAGTAGACAAAGAAGAGGACGAAGGGGAAGAAAACAAACAGGAACATGGCGAAGTGACACCGCCTAAGGATCCCATCACGGAGGCTGAGACATCCAAGAAAAAAAAGGGTTCCTTGAAGAAACCTTCATCGCGAAAGAAGTCAAAATCCAATAAACCTCCATTTTAGATTGTGCTCACGGTAGATGATATTGACCTCATCATCGTCGTTGTATCATATACCTTAGAGGACATTTTGGAAGCGAAGACAAACAAGAGACAATGATTGACAGGATCAAGGGGAGATCAAAGGGGTACAACAGGCTCTTTATTCGAGCCACGCAATGTCTACTGCATGATTGTCAGCAGGGGACATAGAAGTAGGAGATGAGCCTACCCAGCTACGTATATTAGTAGATTTGACAGAGGCTCACCTTCGTCGTGTCCAAGAGGAAAAGGAGCAGGTCACATAGGCATTAAAGAAAGCAAAAGAAGAATCCCTAGAGCAATGTCGGGTTGTGCAGCAAGAGAAAGATGACCTCCAGATGAAGTTTACAGAGGATAAAGCACATATACAGAAGGAAAAAGAACAACTGCTTGCAGAGCAAATTGGAGTTAAAGAAGCAATCACCAGAGCACTTCAGTCTATGTCGAGCCTCACACATATAGAAGAAGACACATTGGAGAGTCAAGTGGAGAAGCGCGTTGAAGCTATTCAGCAGCTTCAAGCAAGAGTGGCCAAATTGGAACTGCAAGTCATGCCAAGCACTCCACAGGAAGTGCGAGATCAGAGGGAAGAAACAACTCAGAGCACAGTCGAAAGAATCAAGGCATTGGCCTTTGAATGCAAGCAGTGCGTAGACCTATGAGCACCTTGCAGAGGACCCAGAATAGAGGACAATGGAGTCACAGATCCAGGAGGTAAAGAAACAAGCAGCGATAGTACAAGCACAGTTGAACCCGTTGTCAGTAGTCGAGAGGATGAAAATATCCCAGGAACAATGCACTGTTCAACAATAGGTCCATGCCATCCAGAGTAAAGTCATGGAAGTGACTCAGAGGCTACAACCAATGCAGGATGAATCCTACACACTTTTTGAGGAGATTAAGGGACAAGGTGCACAACTAGAAAAAGTAGTCACCATGATGGAACAATGATTGGAAGGACTGGTGACTGAGAGATTTATTCAGGAGTTCGCCAAGCAGGAGGCTCTGGCAAAGTAGCAGGTCGAAGTAGCTCGAGCCAAACTCGAGGCCTTCGAAGCAGAGTTTCCCAGATCAGAGTGACTTGAGACGAGTCACAGGTGAGTGTTAGGGGCTTGTTGGACCTCGACCAAGTTTTGGAGAACCTTGGTCGTGTTTGACCATTTTTGGGACTTCGATAAGCTGATCAAAGAAAAAGCTCTAGGCGAAGTGGATATCACGGGATCTCACCCCCTTTTGTGGGAATTTTGGGTTTAGGGCTTATGTAACAGGTATGGGATGTTGGCCCATGGGTCTTACCCATGCTTAGGCCCCTTTTGTAAAGTATAAATAAGTAGCTTGGCGATGTAAGTATAGTGTGAGTGCTAAGTAAATTGTAAGCCAGTGAGCTGAGTGCAAATAGTTGTAAATGATTTATGCATACTGTGTGTTGAGAACTTGCAGAGCTAAGTGCAAGTGATTGTAAAAAGGCTCTATGTTGAGCCAAGCTCGGGGAAGGAGGATCTGGCGAGGTGCACGCAAATCTCTTGTCCTATGAGTATTTGGTTTGATGGCTCTGTGCATTGAAAGAAGATAATAAAGAGAAGAAGAGTTGGTGGACGTAGCCCCACACTGGGGGTGAACCACGTATATCCTATGTCGTGATTTCTTTGTGTCATTGATGTGATTTATGCTTAGTGCTTAATATTTATGTATGTTAGATGCATCTGATATAGTATCTTAGTGCTTAATAACTTGGATGAATTCTAGATCCGTTGATTCTATGTGCTAAATGGTCAGATATGCTTAGATCTTGTTGAATACAATGTTGTTCTGTAATTAGGGTTTTACTTGCGATGTGAATAAAGGGTTAAAGACTAATGATTGTTAATTGTTAAGTGCTCTATTTGTATTATGATCATAGATCTCTGTCCCAGCTAGGTGTTAGACACTTGAGTCCTACAACCCCCCCTACCTCTACCTTGGGTGATACTTCATCTGCTTCGCAGGTGTTGCCAAAAGGGTCGATAGTTAGGGTTTTGTTGGTGCGCTATTGAAGCGTTGAACCCTGGGTCTACCCCTGTGCCAACAAATTGGAAGGTATTATTATTGAACGACCAATATCTGTTTTAATTTACCTAGGATCTAGTATTAATTATATTTCACCTCGAGTGGTTGAGGCATGTTCATTACAGAGAAAGAAACACACCAAAGCATGGTTAGTTCAGTTAGCCACTAGAACAAAAAGGAAGGTGGTGGAGGTAGTTGAAGTTTTTCTAATTGGGATGGATGGATTTTAGAACCAAGTAGTTCTAAATATCCTACCCCTTGGTTCTTATGAGGTGTTGTTGGGCATGGATTGGTTAGCTATACATAAGGAAAAATTAAACTGTTATGAGAAAATTTCAGAATGTGAAGATGAGAAATGAGATACCAGAATTTTGCAAGGCATTCAAAAGTCGATCTCCATGAGACAAATATCAGTGTTGCAACTTAATAAGTTTAGCATAAAGGGGTGTCCCTCGTATAATATACAAGTTCTAAACTCGACAGAAGGAAATGAGGTTAAAGCTGAAGATCACCTAGTGCTATGGGAGTTCATAGATGCATTCCCTGAGGAGGTGTCGGGATTACCTCCAAAAATAGATCTTGTTTTTTCAATCAATCTCATTCCTAGAGAAGTGCCAACATCAAGAGTGGAATACAGTATGGGTACATGAGAGTTGGTGGAACTAAAAATGCAGTGGAAAGAAATGTTGGACAAGTCTTACATCAGGCCAAGTGTGTCTCCATGGGGAGCACCAACCTTGTTTGAAAAGAAGAAGGATGGTACCTTGAGGCTATCCATCAATTATAGTTAGTTGAACAAGATGACCATCAAGAACAAATACCTTTTTCCTAGAACATCCTATCTCTTTGATCAACTCAAAGGGTCTATACTTTTTTCAAAGATAGATTTGAGGTTGGGATATTACCAAGTCAGCATTAATGATGAGGAAATCCACAAGATAGACTTTAGGACAATGTATGGGCACTATGAGTTTGTTGTGGTGCCATTGGGGCTTACAAATGTACCGACTACATTCATGTGTTTGATGAATAGTGTGTTCAACAAGTATTTAGACAAGTTTTTTTTAGTATTCATGGACAACATTTTGATGTATTCCAAGAACTGAGAGGAGCATGAAGAACACATTAGAATGGTGCTACAAGTGTAAGAGAAAATTAGTTGTACTCCAAGTTCAACAAGTGTGATTTCTTTAAAAAGGAAATCTAATCTCTATCCCATGTAATCTCTATTGAAGGAGTGGCAATAGACCCTGCAAAGAGCAAGGAAATCATAGATTGGCTTGGCCCTAGAAACATGACAGAAGTGAGATCCTTCATAGGATTGGTTGGATATTACAGAAGGTTCATCAAGAGATTCTCCAAGACCAGATACCGTATTACCTCCTTACAAATAAAAGGGAAGAATTTTGTGTGGTCACCAGAATGTGAAGACAGCTTCCAACAACTAAAGTAGTTATTGACTAACGCCCTTGTTTTAAAGATTGTAGACCCATAAAAAGACTTCCTGGTTTGCACATAAGCTTGCAAGGAGGGGCTCAGTGGATTTCTCATGCAATATGGACAAGTGGTTGGTTATGAATCACGTAATATAAATGAACATGAGAAGAAGTACATGCGCTGCAAATGTGGAGACATTACCTGCTCGGGAGGAGATTTATCCTCATGATCGACCACTGTGGTCTGAAGTATTTATTTGACCATCTAAGTTTGAATGTTAGAAAGGATAGGTGGATGGCATTGATGAGTGAGTTTTACTTTGAAATCAAACACATAAAAGGAAAAGAGAACAAAGTAGCTGACACGCTCAACCGAAGCGTTCAAACAATACTCTTGGTAGCAACACGTGTAGGAAAGTGCGACATTCATCAGAGGATTAAGATCCTCTTGCAGTTAGATGAATTCTTCAATCAAGTGATGGAGAGGTTGCAACAAGGACCTATAGAAAAGAGGTATGAAGGATATTATCTAAGGGATGATAATCTATTGATGTACAATAATAAGTTGTATGTTCCTAGTTCAGTGTATTTTAGGCACTTTATTATGGATGAATTCCATAGGAGACCATATGCAGGTCAACCTCGTTACTAGAAAATGGTAACAATAGTTAAACAATTGTATTATTGGACTCTGATGAAGCAAGACATTACTCATCACATTACAAAGTGCTTGGAGTGATAATAGGTAAAAGTAGAGAATTGACACCCTGCTGGACTATTGCAACCTATACATGTACCAGAATGGAAATGGGAAGTGATTTCCATGTCTTTTATCATAGGTTTACCAAAGAAAATCAAACAACATTATGTAATCAAGGTTGTAGTAGATAAGTTGAGCAAGGGAACTCATTTCATTCCCATAAAATCTACTTATAGAACCATAGACGTTGCCAAAGTTTTTATGAAATAAATATTCAGATTGCATGGTTTACCTAAAACCATAATTTCAGATAGAGACACTAAGTTCATATTGAATTTATGGAAAATCTTGTTTGCTGGTTTAGAAATGAAATTGGCATTTAGCATGACCTACCATCCTCAAACATATGGTCATACTGAAAAGGTGAACAAAGTGTTAGAGGACATGTTACAAATATAGGTTATGCATCGACATAAGCAGTGGGAAGAATATCTACCTTTGGTAGAGTTCCGTACAACAATTCTTATCAAGAATCATTGAAGATGAGCCCATTCGAGGCTCTGTATGGAAGAAAGTGCATAGCTCCGATTAGTTGGGATAGTTCGGTGGATAAAATCACACTTGGACCTGAATTGTTGAAATAAATGGAACATGCCATAGTTAAGATAAGGCCATAGTTAAGTTTGTACAAGGCTTTCCTAAGCATGCACACATCGGACTCCCTCCCATATACCTCAAATCCCTGAGGTTTCTCTATATATACTTCCTCCTTGCAACACCTCATTTTCCTCTAAGACTATAATTGTGCACAAATATCACATGTTAATGTATGAGGCATGTAATTATGTTTTGATTTAATAGAAACACCAAAATTTTGATTGAGAGAGAACAACCTTGATAGTACTTGCCATGATACAACAGAGGAAATTTTTGAGGCAGAGGGACTGATTGGACGGTTGAGTGAAGTGGAGCTAAGATGTATCAGTGAAGAAAATATGAAGCTTTCACACCAAGCTAATTTATTCTTGTAAACATAAAGAACCACACCTACCACCATACCATGCATATATGAAAGACCACGTGACCATTAAAAGAAGCCATAAAGGTGGTTGGGGTAGTTAATTACCGATGATATTCGACCCATGTAGAGAGAAAGGATGATTGAACAACTGACATGGGGATACCATAGAACCACCCCTTCATACTGGAAAGGGAAGACTGTAGGTCTGTAGAAAGTCACAGAGATCCCGAGGAGATAGAGAAGAAGACCGGAGGAGGAAAACATAAACACAGGGGAGAGACAAGGAAGGAAGTCCAGAAGACCTAGAGACGAGCAAGGGATAACATAGCACAGAGGTTCAAAGGTATTGATTGAGGAAAAATAAGGAAAGAGAAGATATTTCTAGAAGAAAATAGGAAGCTTGTTTGATTTGTTGATGATCACCCTGAATAGACAAGACTCAGATCCCTAACTGGAGCATTAGTGGGCTGCATTTTGGTTCTTACTAGACATAAACTGACACTGGTAAGTGAAAAAATACGAGGTCCTAACAGGATGCCAACTAGGTCTATCTTTGACCTGAGATTGGCTCTAAGTTTCAACTTTCTAACTCTTCTTTGCTATTGTTTTATAACAACAAAATTTTCAGGAACTTTTATGTTGTTTAGTTATGGTTACATATGATTTTAAGGTGCTCTAGCATGTAGTTTTAGTAGACCATAGGCTAGCACATGCATACCTCAAATATATAACACAACTCTAGATATTTACAACTATTATAATGTTGTTCTAAACTCTAACATGCATGAAATTATGACACAATATTTTTTGGTCAACACGATCCTGGATAAAACCCCCTTGGGGAAAACCAGTTTGGAATATAAGTCTATATATGTGATGTAAATAATGTGAGATACAACAAGTACATGAAACAAATGAACCTGATACAAAGGAAACCCCTCTCAAGCTGCAATACAAGTCCAAGAAGGTGAATGCGCCCAAGCATGGTGCACCCTCCTCATTTGTTGCTCAATATCACTCAAACCTTGTGCCCTTGCTCCTTGTTGCCTTGTATAAGTAACCCTTGCAGATGAATATGACCTTGTGTGCTACCTCTCCATCAAGACACTCTGATCCGAAATTTAAGGTTTATAAAACATGCAAGTAAAATTTTAGGTGTCTTGGGAGATGGATCAATTTGCAAGCACATAGATTTTTAAATGAGTTTTGGACTTAAAATTGCAGAAATAATAGAGATAAATGTAACACCCTGTTTCCCCCAGATTGTAAATATAACTGAACTGGCCAAGGACTATGGCAAAACTCATAAGCATGAATATGTGCTGTAAATGGACCTTATGAAGAAGGTCGATGAATGTAAATAACATTATGAAATTATATTGCAGGACTGCTGAGAGGGGATGTGCGGAAAAGAGACCACGATGGTGGTGGAGGGCACCTTGAAAAAGGGGCGTTAACTTCCGCCGAGAATTAAAAAAAGACTGTATTTGGACTCCACTGGCCCGAAGAACCAAAAGCGGCTCGCTGGCTCCAAATCTAATGCCTCGCAGGTTGGTGGGTGGACGGCTTAATGGTGGATGGGATGGTGAACCGCCCATTCATGGAGCCGTCAGGCCCGATCAGACG
>ML783365.1:207921-232826 GCA_009831015.1 Picea engelmannii | reverse complement strand
ACAAGGGTCAATCACGAGGTCGCATTGAGACTGGCAGAGTTACTCACCCTGCTTTGTTGGTCTTGGTGTAGAGGTTGCGCGTATTATGGGGGTCTCTTGAGAGGTATACCCACAATGATGAGTGGAAGCCTTTCAAGTTGATTTCGGGCTAGATACCCTGCCCTTGCACGTGGATCGGACTGTTCACTGTTTCCTCAGGCATCACTGTGGTGATTGGTAACCTTAGTGGCCTATCTCTCTAGGTTCTTTACACGAGGTGACTGTGGAGGGGCAAGTCTTCACGGTACCTAGAATCGATGTTGGCCAAACTCACTCGGGCTCCTTGGAGGGTATACCCACGATTATGTGTGGGAGCTTGCACCAGGGTGTAAGTCCGTTAAGTAGGTCGTCAATGTAACTTTTCCACCCGCTCTATCTCATCCCCTTCTTACATTGTTCCCGCGACGTTGGATTTCATCACCAACTAGTGCGTTCATTGTGCGGAGATTTTGTTTGCTTGCTTGCTTACTAGATTTTTAGCGTGTGCTATTTGTTTTTCCCTAGAGGACTCTATATTGGATTTGTTTTATATGGCATCAGTTCCTGGAATGACCAATGAAGGAACCCCTGCTCCAGGGGAACCTTTTGTTTTTCCTTCTTATGGAAACATTGGTTCTCCTCACATCGCTACTTTGAGCCTTCCAGGTCTCACTATTGGATTACCAGTATGGTTGTTTTCCACTCGGGTAATCTCGAATGCAGTTAGTGCTTCATTCACAAGCACTTCCCCCCAAGAGCATCAACCTCATGTTGATCCTTCACCTTTTTCACCAGTAAGGTCTTCTTCTCCTTCTTCGCTTTCAATGTCACCTTCCATTTCATCTTCTTCATCGCGTGAAAGTTCTGAAGTTAGTAACCCGGTGAATAAGAAGAAGAAGAAAAGAAAGATTAAGAAGAAGAAAGATAAGCGAGGGTCAAAACCTCCAACCACTGTCAAACATGTTGGAAAACAACCAGTTACTGTTAATCGTGATGGGAGTGTTGATGATCACAAGCTGGCCCAAAAAACTCGTAAGCCCAAGTACCCTTGCAGGCTTTGTAAGGGTAGCCATATTCTTAAGGAATGCCTTGGTCTATCCAAGGTTATAGAAGCATGGTCTACACATCCTCGCCAACCCACGTCATTAGCCTCTGAACAACATGCTGACAACCCCCCGTCAACCAGTCATGGTATGATTGGGAAGAAGAAAAGTAGAGTCAAGTTCCCATGTATGTTATGCCAAGGGAGTCATCTCACTCACCTTTGTCCTCATATGGACGAAGCCTCGAAATTACTGGAAGACATGACTGTTTCACAGCCTCAACTTCCAGCTGCTTACCATAAGATTTCTCTCAACCCTCCAATAGTTGATGGAATGATCACTCCGGTCCCTTCACTGGTCAGTCTGGTTGATCAAGTGGTCAATCTGGGCACGTCCTTAATTGAACCAGTTGACAAAGAGGTCGAGTCGATCCCATGTTCGGTCGATCCCACTCTCCCTTTAGAGAGAGTTGACAAAGTGGTTGATCTAATACCATCCTCAGTCAATCCCACTCTCCCCTCAGAGAGTGAAACCCAAGCGGTCGATCCGTTTCCACCTGTCGACCCCATTCTCCCCCTGGAGAATGAAACCCAAGTGGTCGATCTAATCTCTTCATCGGTCGATCCTACTCTCCCGCTAGAGAGTAAACCCAATACTGCCCATGTTTTTCTCGTTGATATATAATCTACCACGCCGGGGGATATTCCTCCTTCTCCCGTGGAACCCCCTCCAAGTAATGAGGCCATATGTTTTGATTGGGGTGTGCTAACTGAACTTTGTCTTCCCTCTCCCATTCCTTTCCAAATTACAACACAGGTTTGTGGTCGAGACGTTCCTCAGACGTTGATAGATGAAGGTGCATCCGTTAGTATTTTGTCCTCTATTGCTTGGCAGGCTTTGGGTTGTCCTCCACTTGCACCAGTTACGCAGAATCTGTTAGCTTTTAACAGAAGAACCAACCAACCTTTAGGGACCCTTCCTCAGTTTCCTGTAACTTTGGGAGGGAAAGCTGTCTTTATTCACGTCATGTTAGTCCAAGACCCCTTGGATTTCTCTTTACTCCTTGGGAGAGATTATGTCTATGCCATGAAAGCTATTGTGTCTACTCTTTTTTGTGTGATATCTTTCCCTCGCGATGGACGGGTTGTGACTGTTGATCAACTTTCATTCATTGACCCCACTTGGATTGCCTCCCTGAATGGTTCTTATATGCAGATGGTATCACCCCCGCCGCAGGTCAATTATGTGGCATTGTTGCCCATGGATTCAACTTCTAATGACTTAGATCCAGTAGTTGACATGGTGATCTCTTCGATAGGGTTGTTAGAGGATGATCCCTTTACTCCTGTCGCGAACCTTGACATGGTGTCCTTCCAAAGTGTGTTTCTTCCTTCTAGTGAAGACCTCTTGGAAGCCATGACCGAGTTTTGTCCCTTGACATGGTGTCATTCCAGAGCATTGTCCTCTTGGAATCCATGATCAAGAAGAGAGACTCCGAGGATTGTTTTTGCGTCTCTGAGGCAACCTTGTTAAAAAATGAAACAAAGGTCTTTGAGCATGGTTTTCTGATTTCATGCTCGTTAAAAAATGAAACCACTTACGATGATAGTTTTTTCGTCTCTGTGGTAACCTCGTTAAAAAATGAAATAGAGGTTACGAGCATAGTTCTTGTTTCTATGTCAAGCTCGTTAAAAAATGAAATAGTTTTCCCCCTCTCTGTTTGAGTCAAGTCCTTTGTCTGGTATTTGAAGCTTCATTTCCTCCACCTTTTGTCGTTGGATGCAATGAATCTTGGGGGGCATTTGCCTTAGCCTCTGGACTTCATGCTAAAGTTAAGCCACTAGTTTCTTAAGCTAGGGGCTAAGTACCAACCATCCATGTGTTATGCGTTGGGAAGTCGCAAGCATAGTTTTCTATGGTTCAAGTTTGTCTAAAATGAAACCACTTACCTCAAGCATAGTTCCCTCTGGTTCAATCTTGCATAAAAAAAGAAACTAGGTCCAATCATAGTTTTGTTTTGTTTTAAAGCTTGCGTAAAAATGAAAACAATCCCGAGCTTAGTCTTTGTTCTTTCTCATGCTCGTAAATACATGAGAATAAGTTATCGAGCTTAGTCTTTGTTCTTTCTCGTGCTCATAAATCAATGAGAATGTAACTGAGTATACTTTTATCACTTTTTCAGACTTGTAAAGGATCTACAAAAAAGGAACCCCCTGGAGTTCCCTTTAAGCTCTTTTCAGACTCTCTAAACATGAAAAGATTTCCGAGCGATCTTGTTCTTTTCACACTCGTTAAAGTATTTGAAGAAAATGTTTGTTGAGTGATAGTTTATTTCTTTTTCGGTCTCATCAGAATACTTTACGAAAAAGGAACTGAGAGAGTTCTCTTTTAAGTGTTTTTTCAGACTCTCAAAACATGAAAAACCCTTGAGTTTTCTTTCTTTGGACTCATAAAACAAACATTGAAAGGCCCATATTGGACTAAACCACTCCTTCCTAGGGTTCATTAAACATACTCTGAGGGACTCGTCCAAAGGATGAACTTAAATTGACAAGCATATGTTATCCTCCTCAAGCTTGCGTAAAAATAAAGAGGTACTCGCCGGAAATGGTGGGGGGAAATTTGGGAAAGAAATGTATCTAAACTTGTATTCTATGGAAGAGTCACTTTTGAACATGACACCCTTTCACTCGCTTTGTGTCTAGGTTGGAAAATCCACTTGTCTCCTGATCATACTCTTTTATAAGATTACAAATCAGTATGTGATCCTTGTTGTTGAGTCAGTGTTTACAAGACAGTTGCCGTGTCGTCAATATGTTCAAAGAGAAGTTCAACCCGGAAAGCCTTCTATTGCGTCGACCATTTCTACAGTTCTTAAGCCTTCTGTTGTGTCGGCCATCCCTGAGTCAGTCCTGAATCACTTGTTACTCTGATCTACATCAAATCTTGTTACTTGTTTCATGTCATTAATGTGGGATACATTAAGGCCGTCCTGTGACGAGTCCTTTCCTGTCGAATTCAACTCATTATCCGGGAATCCGACTTAGAAACTAATTGGTACCTTGGAACTTGCATGCCTCAATGGTAGGTTTCCTCACTTTCGACAGTGGGTTTTCATTATTGACCCCTGATCGGGAGATTCCGCCGAGTGTTCGACTTCAACTCATTAATTCACATTCGTTGGATTGTACTAGTGTACCTTGGGAGTCATTGACATTAATGGTGATTTCCCTCGCGCTTGTTAATGGTATACACTAATGACCGGTAATCAAATGGTTTCTACCATGTTTGACTTCAACACATGTATTCACATGGTTAGATTCGTACTATAGAGTGGTGGAGATGAAGACCCTGGATATTTTTTGATAGATCCAGGTTGCGTTGGAGTATATTCAGTGTACTATTACATAGATCCACATTGTATGTATGGTGTCTATGCTCAAATTTGAGTCTTTAACACATAGATCCATAGTGTATTTTTGGTGGCTATGTTCGGATTTGAGTCATATCGGCATGGATCCACAATGTATGTTTGGTGGCCATGACCTGTCTTACTTGACATGGATCTTTGCATGTCGGCATTTACGCTCTAAGTCATTTGTATTCTGAGTATGGGAATTCCTACCTCAGTGATGATGTATTATTGTACTGTATTTCCTTGTTTGTTGACAGGTTTCAGACCGACTGTTCCTTGTTCCCTACACACACTCGACAAATTATTTCAGCTATCACTCTGTTCTAACTTCATACTTTGGGGGGCTCTCTGTTACACATTATTTTCACCATCCCTATGACCGTTAATGATGTAAACCTATATGTTTCCTTTAGAGGGGTCAGTGGCCTGAGTTCCTGAAGAGAGAAGGGAGAAGAACTTTTCCTGAGAAAAGAAGTTGCATTTTCCTTTGTAAAAACCCTATAAAAAGGAAGTTCGCAGGCTGCCTATGTATTAGGGTGCGAGAATGATTGATTCTCGCAAGCTGCCCACACTTAGGGTGCGAACTGTTCATAGGCTGCTCTATAGGCAGGGTGCGAGAATGCTTACACATGGGAAAAACGAGCATTTTCTCGAATCTTCTAGAAGGAGAAACTTCCATGGTGAGGTGGCATCTGAATGGTTTGGATCTTACTCACTTTCATGATTTGGTGGGATCATCCTAACCTCCTCACCTTATCCTCTTCAACTTATAAAAGGATAGGAGTTCTCATGGAGAAAGTTAGCTTTGGTTAGCTTTGGAGATTTTGGGATTAGCTTGGATTGGATTGAGCTTTGGAGACTTTTAGCTTGGCTAGATGAGCCACTTTGTCCAGATAGATTATGAATATTATCAGATCTGTGCTCTCAGAATTCTTGGAGTGAAAGTGTGTGGGGAACGAAGGACAGTTGGAAGGGACCTTATGACATCAAGGCCATGGTTGTAATCTCTCTTTCACATTTAATATGATACAGTAATATGATTCTTTCCTATAAAGCTTGTTGTGTTTTATTGTATGATTCTTTGATCACATACATAGGTTTGTATTGAGTTTATGTTATTGCTATCACTTTGGTTGGTTGCGTTCTTTTGCAGGTTCATCATTGTATGAGCGTTGGAACGGAGCTAGGATGGCGATGGCGAGAGGAAGCGACATTTAAACAGTATGTCACCCATCCCTCTTTAGTTAGTAAATTCAATATCTAAAACTTAAGGAAAGCATCATGTTCTGGTGTGTTTTGTTCTAGATCTAGGTGGATCTAGGGAGATCAGTTAGTGTCCGCACCTACCAATTTGTCCGATAACAACGAGCCCCAAAAATTTTAACCAATCATCAAATGATAGGGTGCCATGTGGCAGCCCACGTCTGGGCCACGTGCAACCTCTTCATTTGCCCGAAAAGTGCCACTTGTCAACATATGAGTGGATCTTTCATCTACCCAGTCAAATTGTTGTTGTGCTTCCACGTGTCTCAATGCTACATCATCATGATGTCAGCATTGAATTTTTTTCTTGTTGACATGTTGACTTTTTACCTGTTTGGGAAAACGGCCAGAGTGTGATAACGCTTGCATACAACGTCCATTTGAGAAAGTAAATATATGGTCGAAATCAGTGTGACGAGACGATCACAATAGAATTGGTTTCATTCAATTCCGATAACTTTCATTTTTGATCATTTTATGGACCTGGGGAGTCTCCTGGATCACGCCAACCCAAAACAACACCCTGAGGTGCTCTTCCTGTCAGTAGCACATCCTGCCCAGTCTAAGTCTTTGTAGCCAACCAAACTGACTCCATCCTCTCTAATATATTCCAGGCCATAATCCAGTGACCCTACAATGTAACTCAAAACATGTTTTGCCCCAATCCAGTGAACACTCCTCGGCTCTACCATGTATTAGTTGAGAGTGTTCATGAAAAAAAAATAGATGGTTGAGTGTTGACCAGATACATCAATGATCCTATCAATTGTCTATATATTGTAGCATCCACCAACTGGGAATCTGAAGCACTAAGCTTCTTCCAGTTGGTGACCATGGGAGTCGACATAGGCCTGTAGTCCTCCATATGAAACCTACTCAAAATGTCTGCAACATACTTCCCCTATCCTAGGAAGATACGACCCTCCTCCTACCATACATCCATGCCCAGAAAATAGTGGATCAAACCGATGTCACTCATCTCAAACTCTGATGCAAGTCCTAGATTGCACTCAGCTATGAGATGCTCCTCTCCTGTAATGAACAAGTCATCCACATACAAAATGAGAATGAGCATGTCCTCACCTCTAATGATGTAATAGAGGTTGGGATCAACATCCCTCTTCTCAAATACCATCTGAATAAAGTATGTGTCAATGCATGAATACCAAGCTCTAGGAGCTTGCTTCAGGCCATACAATGACTTTCTCAAAAGGCACACATGAGACTCTCTCTCACTCACTTCGAACCCCCGTGGCTACTTAATGTACACCTCCTCCTCAATAAATCCATTGAGAAATGAGGTATTTACATCCATCTGATGTATCCTTCAACCCATATCCACTGCTATGGTAGTAACACTCGTAATGGGGGTGTATCTCGCAACTAGTGAGAATGTCTCATCATCATCAACTCCCTCTACCCGAGAGAATCCTCGTGCAACAAATCGGGCTTTGTGTTTCTCTATGCTGCGATATGAAACATACATGGTCTTGTAAAAGCATCTCGAAGTCACAACTGACTTTCCCTCTATCCACAAAACCACCTCCCAAACATCATTGGGCATAATGGAGTCATACTCCTCCATCATGGCCTCTCGCCAGACCTGCTAGTCAACTGCCTATGCAAATGTATGTGGCTTTTCATCTGAGATGCTCATCACCATTTCCAAATAGGACCCAAGCCTCTCTGGTGCTTTTCTCTCTATGAACCGTCTCTTGGTCTCTCTTCCATTCTCATTGGCTTCCTTCAGGGTCTCCTGAAACCATCTCAGTTTCCTCTTCCCTAAAGTAGTAAAAGGAGAAGTAAGATATCAGCGTCCAAGAGTATTTGCCTTAGACCTAATCCCAACACTCTAAGATCTTGATGGATCTACACCCTCTACCTGAACCTGGGATACTGACATACCTTCCCACTAAACTCACATTAATGCTACAACTGCAAAAGGACATTGCCTCACTCCTGTCAACACATGTCTGAAAAGATGTAGTCAAACTACAACCTCACTCCTAACAAAACATGTGTGAAAATAGGTTGTACAAAACCAACCTCACTCCTAGAAATATAGGTGTGAAAAGAGGCTGAAACTAGGTCCAAAAATAGTCATACAATTGTCACACAAATCACTACCAACAAGCTACTACGAAACATTGTGAACAAGCTATCAAGAAATATTCCCACTAGCTGTCTAGAACTGTCCACAAGATGATGTCCAAAATCAACAAGATTTAGCCACCAAGGGCTCCAATACCATGAAGAAATCATAGGTCCTAACAGCCTGCCAACTAGGTCTGTCTTTGAATTGAGATTGGCTCTAAGTTTTAGTTGTCTAACTCTTCTTTGTTGTTGTTTTATAACAACAAACTATTCAAGAACTTTTCTACTTTTTAGTTATGGTTACATATGCTTTTAAGGTGCTCTAGCATGTAGTTTTAGTAGCACATAGGTTAGCACATACATACCTGAAATATATAACACACCTCTATATATTTACAACTATTATAACTTTGTTATAAACTCTAGCATGCATGAAATTAGTGTTGATTAATTGGGTTGGTTGTCATTGATGTCAACCCTTGAAGAAAGTCTGGTAGCGAATTCTGGTAGCACAAAGGTTTGGGTAAAGGACCCAAGTTTGTTTGATGGATAATGGTATAAGTTTTGATATATTTGCAGGTAAGACTATTCTATATGGATATTACATGTTATTCCATTTCTGGTGGTATGTGGACATCACATAACTCCTCATGGTTAGAGAGTTATGGCCATGTGAAGTTGGAGAACCCTCATGAGTCATCTAGAAGCCCCAAAAGGTCAAAGTAGTCAAAGTGGTTGCAAAGAATAAATTATTTAAATAATAAAGTGAAGTGATGAGTGTACTATAAGTCAAAGTGGATGCAAAATAAATTATTTAAATAATAAAGTTAATGGAGATGGTTAAGTTAAGTGGACAAGTGGTTAGAAGTGGGTTAGCCCTAAAATGAGGAAAGTGGATTAAGATAGTTAGAAGGTAACCCCTTGAGGAAGATACTTGAAAGTATAAATAAGAGGCAAGGTTCTCTCATTTAATCACACTTGAGAATATTGAATATCTATTGTTGTGTAAGGCTTATTGCAAGTACTCATTGATACATTTGAAGTTGCGAAAGTATGAGGTAGCACGAAGGGTTGACGACGAAAGTTTTGGAATTACAATGAATACTAAAAAACCCTAACTTATGAGATGTACATGGGCTAACAGTGAAATAGGGTGCATACATACGCGGGATAACATTGTATTAGGGTGCGTACATGAGGGTAAATCCATAGAAACTTGAGAAGATTATATATGCCAAGTCTCTAGATTCTGAGAGAAAGTTCCCAGGAAGGTCTACAGTGATCAGATACATCAGATCTATCCATTGGTTCAAAAGATATGTATTATTTCTCTGAGTAGTTGGATTTTGATGCATGCATGAGAAATGGTTATGGAGATTTGAGGATTCTACCTAGAGAGATTAGTGGTTGTATGGGATCTTCTGTATAAGTCAGATCTACAGGAATACAATGCTAGTATAATCAATATTTATCATTGATACTTCTTGTTAGAGTTGAGACACATCTTGTATTTATTGGTATATGGCTAAGGGTTTTTGTGGTACATGGTTGAGAGCTTGTATTTGTGAAGTGGTTGATGTATTGAGAGGTTGAATATCAGAAAGGGTTTGATGTCTAGATCATGTGAGGGTTATTATACTTGTTCGTGATTACACACACTTATATGGCACGTGACTAGAGAGAGATATAGATGCTTTGGGTAAAGGTTATGTATGAGGATGCATGCACATAGTACAGTTACAGTCTGGATACAGTGATAGGTTGCATATCTATGTGAAATAGGTAGTAGAGGGTCATAAGTTTTCAGAAGGAAGAAAACCCCATTTTTTCCAGAAGGCATACGCAGGCTGCATAATAGATAGGTTGTGTACATATGTAGGCTGTTGTACAGATAGGGCGTGTACATATGCATGTTTCATAATTACAAGTCACATATATGCTGTATTTTGTTTGATACATGTTCAGTTCAGGTACAGGTTGATTGCAGGGCAGTAGTACAGCTTGGCTGCAGGTAAGTGGTATAGGTTGGAACAAATTATAAAATGATCCTCCTTAGGCCCTATGCGCCCCTCTTGAATCTCCATAACAAAACCTAAGAGATGGATGGCTAGGATATCTCCATCCATTCTCTAATCAAAGGTTGAGATCATCCCACAATAATATCACTCACAAAACCACTTTGGGTTAAGTTCCCTAAGTTCACTTTATGTCCCCTCATTCACCCACAAAGTGAATAATTAGTCACTTTTTCCTAAGTGACAAAAATTCAACTTTTTGACTTAAGTGAAGTCAAAGTTGAATTAGACATAAAGTACAAGGTACATAGTACCAATGTATTTACCACTTATGGTTAGAGACTCAAAACCACAAGGGGACCACTTCCCAAAGTACCCTAATCTCAATAGTAAGGGGAGGTCGTTGAGGGACTGTTGAGTAGAGAAGGGACTCCCTTGTGCATAGGAAATCTGGTTGAGAAACCACTTGATAAACCTATGGAGATGCAAATCTCAGTGGGAGGTGGAAAATTTTGTTGTGTTAGAGGAGGAAGGAGAGTAACCTTCCTCGATCATTGCAAAATCATAACCCTGCTGAGTCAGTTTCCATGGTGGTATCATGGCTTGGCACGGGGGTGGCGTTTTGTAGGAAGTTACTCTACATAAAGGCCTAAGGTTGGGAGGAAAGGCATCCTCTTTCAATCAATCAAATTTTGAATTTTACTTACCTGATAAGTGTATACTTGTACTGAAACAAATTGTGATTGATATTTCTGTATGCATGTGTAAATGTCTGAATTTAAGAGGAAACTCAATGGTTTATAATGCATGGTTTGAATGCATGAAAGTTGGGATATGTTATAATGTTCATTACTGAACTGGTAATCATGAAAATGAGTTAAGTAAGGACTGTTGTGTGCTTGATCACTTTATATCTCCATAGGGAGAACCTGTAAATCATGCAATATTTTCCTCCTTAAGTTTTAATAACTTGTAAAATCCATAGAGGGGATTTGAAACCTTGAAAATCCAGAACGAAGTCCTGTAAAAACTTGAGAAATGGATAAGTCCCCAAAGTGGTAGTTTTATCACCATTAAATCCCGTTTTAACCAGTAGAGAATGATAGTCATCGATTTGGACCATTAATCGCGATGGGTTGTTCAGAGTGGAAGCTTTGGAAGGAAATATCAAGTGTTGTGGGAAAGGCCCCAAATGCGAGACTTTGAAGTTGAGTGTGTGTGGGTTGTAGATCTAGGAGTAGGTTAGTTTCCCTCAACCATTGATCTTTAGGGGTCTCACTTAGAAATTCGAAGGGAATATCGAGGTAGTGCTGACTGGGAGCGTCAACATGAAGACGCATGTTAGTGATTGATTGGTCAACATAAATGAATGTGGGTGTAGCTAGATTGGAGATGACCGTTTCAGGGTTGACTCTAGAGAGTTCAGAGTATAGCTGTGAAGGGTTCAAAGTACAATTTTGAAGGTTTCAGAGTGATCCATCAAAGGGTTTGGATTATGAATCTGATGGAGTTCACATCTAGACCATATATCTGTGAGTGGGTGAGACACGATGGTAGTTGTCGATCTGTCGTAGGTCCTACCTAGGTTAAGAGATGATGTATTGACATCATGGATGAAGTGGAATGCCAACAAGGAAGACATAGTGTCCTTATGACAACATGTGTAAGCTATGGATGAGTTGACACATGTCTTGGATGTAAGGTGGTGATGGTGCCATGGGAGATGGATTTGACTGCTTCGGAGTTGACTCTTGAGAGTTCAGAGTACATCTCCAAAAGGTTCAAATGTCACTCCAAAGAGTTTATGAAAGACTCTGAAGAGTTTATCCTAACATCGAAGACTATAGGCTTGCGTGGACAGAAGTTCCACTGTGGCAATCTATGAAGTTGATACATCGGTGCCTTGTTGTCACCACGTTAGATGGCACGAGTGAAAAGGTGCCACGTAGAAGCCACATGGAAGTGAGATAGATGTTGACCATGAGAGTCCGGGAAAATTTGGAAGGCCATAAATTTCAATCTGGAGCTCAGTTTTGAGCGAATTTTCAGTCGTTGTAAAGCTCTTGAAGAGAAGAAGATGATGACATGCTCAGGAAGAGGTATTGAGACATTTAAGGGAAGAGAAATTTTAACACCCCATTCCCTTGAATTTATTTAAGGGGGTTGGGCATGTTACACTCCTCAATGATCTCGTTGAGGAAATATTTATTCACTTCCATTTGGTGAATCCTCCACCCCATAAATGAAGCAATAGATATAACAACTCGAATAAAATCATACCTAGAAACTAGAGGAAATGTCTCCTCGTAGTCTACTCCATCTCTCTGAGAGAATCCTGTCACCACAAACCTCACCTTGAACTTCTCGATGCTACCATATACGACATGCCTGATCTTGAAGAGTCACCTAGAAACCCCCAAATGACTTCCTCTCGGGTCTCGACACTATGTCCCAAACATCATTCCTCATGATAGAGGTGTATTATACCACCATGGCATCCCACCAAACCTGTTGATTTGTTGCTTCCTCAAAATTGGAAGGATCAACATCAATTATTCTACTCATAAGCACCATATAGTTAGGAAACTTCCTTAGAGGACTGCACTCTTTGACTGCACTCCTAGGAGGCTCACCATCATCCCTCAATGTCTGCAATAGCCATTTGGGTCTCCTAAAATAACTACAAGGGGATAAATACTCCTCCCCAGCTGAATTCTAACTCCTTGAATTGGAAATTGTTGAGCATTGATCATATTTCATAGCCTCTTTCTCATCCTAACTTCTTCCCATGGCATCTCGCCAAATTTTAACATAAGTGGGATTCCTTCAAGCATTGGCAAGACATTGTCTATATTTAATCCATTGAATTAGGATTGTGATATGTAAGTTGATCAAACATCAAGATGTTTCCTTGACGAGGAAACACCATGAAGCAAAATGTTGTAGATGTAATAGCCTTCAGGGTATAAATGTAACTATGTCATAACAAAATATTATAGTCAAGTTGGGAATCTACAACTTCAATGTCAATTAAGACAGTCTTACCAACTATTTCAATGTGAATATTTTGTAAAATTCCTTGTGGTTTGGAAGGATGACCATCATCTCATGAAGGGTCATGAGTGATGGTATCAAATTTGGAGATCCTAACTTCTTCCAAATGTGAGTGGAAATGATACACATGTAATCCCCTTCATCTATAATACAATGGTGAATGATTATATTTTTTATGGTTATTAGTACTTGAAATACAACAAATGAATGAAGAAAAGGTTCTACCTACTCTAATCCGAATGCAATCAATCTATCATTGGATAGACTAACTGCACCCAAAGAAGAGACTAAGGACTTTTGTTGCAAATGGAAATTCTAAAGTACTTCTAGGGTGGACATGGTAGAAATAGACTATGCCAAATCATCTACAACACTATATTTATGGGTAGCCCTTACATTAGTATTATTAGCAAAGTGACGTAAGGGCACCTTTGGTACCTTATGGGTAGGGTCAACATTTGGTCGTGGAATTTTCAAAGGCCCATTATTTAGGGGTGGGTCATTTTCCTTATCCATAGGTGTAAGTTTAGATGATGTACCATATTGATGTCTCTTAGTCTAAAGATTTACTTCTGTAAAGTTCATGTAAATGTTTTAGAATGGGATATCTCCAAAAGGGTTATATGTATATGGTTGATTAGGATGAGATGCCATCAATTGTGTTGTGACTAACCCTTGCAGAGGGAAGGGATTTTGTAGCATCGTAGATTGAGAAGTAGGAGGAGATGTAGGTTGAGTACTAGCTTGAGCTTGAGAGGCATTGGCAGACTCACATTTACTTGCTTTTGTCCACAACTTATGGGCTTTGGGTAAGAGGGGACAATTATGAGTGTAATATCCATACACCCCATAAAATAATTGAAGAATGATTGTTCATAACTAGGAATTATTTCCTTGCTTGGGAGGATTATTGGGAACCTAATTTTGGTTTGTAGGATTAGGGTTTCCTCCAATAGTAGTAGGTTGATTATGTTGATTTCCCCAAACCATTGATTTTGGTTGTTCACTTTACTCTTCACCTTATTTTTGTTCTTCTTATTATTGGCCTATGCATTTTAAGGGTTGGGCATAAACATTCCCTCGAGGAAGAGGATTTTGTTGAACTTGGTTTGGTTGAGGTGGAGGCATTTGAACCTACGAAATTGAGGATCTTGGAGGAGGACCAAGAAAGAGATAATAATGGCTACATGCTAGTAGATCCACATAGGAAGTGGAAGCACTACTACATGCATTGATACTGCAAGAAGGGCCATGTACATGAGGTTGTGTAGGAGGAACTAAGAATGAAGTACTAGCTCCCACATGTGAAGATAAGCATAAATTGTCATAGGAGTTGTAGGGCATAGGAGGTTGCCCATATGAAAGTAGGGAAAATCTAGGATGTTAACCACTATAATTATTTATGTACATACTATTACCAGTAGAGAAATACATTTTCCTCTATGGAGTAGAAGTAGATGTGATCAAACCTATCACACCATCCATTCCTTTGGATGCCTCTGATTGATCCTAATGATTGCAATCATAATGAGTGGCATCAAGAAGGATAATGTATAAGAAAAATTGACTAGGAATAGATAATATCTACTATTGAACTTTCATAATGGCTTCATCCTTATTTTGGGGCATTGTTGAAATGACACCCTTAGCTATCACAAGGATAAGTGATTTCAAAAACCAATCAAGGAAATGGAATAATCTAAATTGAATTTACATAAGATCCATCATCTACACCATTCATGGATGTGGTCCATGATATGGCTAGTCGTGGCTTGTTGACATGAAAGGACCTCAAATCCCTTGTCATATCTAATGAACAATTGAAAAAAGGTTAAAAAATCTATCACTGGGGATGCAAAAGAGGGATGTGTCCTTGTGAGTTGATCAATATACCATTTTGTAAAAATTCTAATGAGGGTGCCTTGAAATAAGTGTAATAGTATAGAATCATCAATGATACTATTTGAGGAACACCACAAGTGAAAGGCATGATTGTGTGGATCTTCCCTACTATGACCTTTTAATTTTGGGATATATGAGGGAAGCTTGGTTGGCATGGGAAGCCAAGTGGGATTGTGTCTAAGGGGATTGTTGGTAAGATTAATCAAATATGGGAGATTAAGACTAGACATAAATAGGATATTTGTGTGTGATTCACATTGGCATTCACATTGTCAAGGTTATTGGTGTTAGCCATATGGACTTATGGACTACATAGAGAAGTAGTTGCACATGAATTGTACGAGGATGAACTAGATGGGGATGAACTCAACTCATAAGAGTTAGAACCAAACAAAATTGATGATCAATTGGGAGAAGATGGGGGTTGATCGGGGTCAATTATCACATGTTGAGTGGGAGAAAGGGCACAAACATGGATGCCAAGGAAAGGGAGAAGTCCCTGAGCCTACGAGAATGTGTAAGGGATTTTGGATGTACAATCTTGATTAGGTGTGAAAGTTCTCTCAATGAAGTATAGTTTCTAAGGATAGTGAAGGGTAAACAATAAGTTACTTTAATTCAAAATTTTACTAAATTGGAATGATCTTCAAAGTGGGTGCAAGTTGTTCCAATGAAGCAAATGACCAAAGTAATAAGATTCACCCTAAAAAAGAAGAGACCTACTAACATAAGAGACACTACTACTCAAATAATGTAAGAATAAAATAAACACCCTTCCAAATGTTTCCTGACAAATGGTAATGAGGTCCACTATGAGAAACAAGTAAAGAGTTGAATAGAGGCCATCCAAACACTCAAATTTATTGGATATGATTTACACCAAAAGATTGAGTGAAAACATGAAAGACATAGTTATAGTTAGGGGCAGTAGGGGCAACTCCCAATCAACAAATATCTATCTCAAGTGCCCTCCCCCCTGCGAGAGCCCCCTGGGTAGGAACTTAGATAAAGGACACTAAGATACCTCTTCATCGATATGTACGACATGTTACAACTGGAATTAATTATAGAGGGATCTTCAACATGAAAGAGATAGGACTCTCAATCAAACCTACGATCTTAACCTTAACATTATCCACTCTAATATGAAGGCCTATTGTCAAAATAGTTTTGGACCATATCCAGTATAAATGATTTTAAGTACCTTAAATATAAACAACTATGTCTCAACATATGAGGTCGTGGTGAATTATTTAGATACCTACACCCACAACCCTAGCCTAACTAAAATATTTTTTTGGTCCTCAATTGAGTAATTTTAGTTGGTTTTATTAATTTGTTATTTTAAGACTGAAATTGGCATCAAAAACCAAATATTTTTTTAAGTGTGATTTGTCTGCATTTGTAACGTGTACCATAAATAAAAATATTTCTTTAAAAAAAAATAAAAAAAAATGAAAACAAAAATGCAAAGATGAAAAAGTAACTAAACCAATTACTAAAGATGAAAAAATCTTTTTCTTTAAACAAAAATGTAATTTTTTCAAAACAATTTCAAAACATCCAACCCGTAAAACCTCCAAAACATGAACTAGATGATGGCCAATGCAATTTAACATGAAATGCGAAAACTAGGAAAATTAAACAATTTTAATAAATACTAAGAATTTGAATTCATGAAGTTCCTTTCTTAATCAAGCTACTTTTTCCAAAATAAAGCACTTCAAAAACCAAATGAAGAATTTAATGCTAAAATTTAAAATGCAAATGGAATGCAAAATACTAAGGTTTGTTAAGAAAAAGGACTAACACCTCAAATGCAAAAGGGTTTGTAGGCTAAGAATAAGGGTTTGTAGGCTAGATCACATACAAACAACAACTGCAGTAAGCATTAAAAAAACAAAGAAGCAATGAAAACTACACTACCACAAACCCTAATGTAGCACGCACAAAGGAAGAAAACAATGGTTTTATCCCTAGTGGAGTTATCAATCCGCAGATGGTATTTTGTTGCTAGAGGGCACCAAAATGACCTACTTAAGGATTGCATGATTTAATTTACAAACAAAATAAATAAGTTAAAAGAGTCATGCACAAATAAAACATTCCCTACTCTATCTTATGCAAAAGAAAATATATTAAACAATAATACGCATCCAATAATCTAAAACACGATATACAACAGACAATGAAAATAACTTTAATTCCAATTGACACAAAGACTTACAAGTTAGCACCTAAAAATTGTTGTAGAATCAATGTGGGTTCCAAAGCTTTGATGATAGTATTTAAATCCCAATATGTTACAAGAATAAGATTAGGGTGCAAATTCTCTCTAAATGGAATTTCGACAGCATAACCTTGTAATAAGTGATGCATGATAGTAATAAGTGATGCATGATAGTGGGTGACCTCAATCACTTTATTATAGGTGAAATAATGAACCTCTTATTAGAGTTAGTTTTAATGTGAATGATCCCAATGTATTAATGAAGTAATGAGATAAGGATAATTAATGAAGATTAGATTAAATTCTATGTTTGGAAATAATGTTTTGATAAGGTAAACTCTTAGTTACTATGCCATTTTTGAAAGGTGCACAACATTAATGAGCCAAAAAATATCAATTTTTTATTTTTGGGTCATATCATAGATTTTAAAGGTTTTAGTGTGTGCACTACACATGGGAAAATGACTAAATACTATGCTATGACTTTTAGGTCAACTTGGGTGTGACTCTGCTCAAGATGAAAAGACTAAGGTCACATGATGATGGAAATGAGGGCTAAGGATGTCAAAGTGATGCTTTTGACTAAGAGGAAGATACAATTCAAGAGGAAGATACAATCTTCCAATATCAAGAAAGATTTGAACTCTCCATCCTTTCCCCTTCCTTCCACCCAAGAATATATGAGAGATAATAAAACTTTACATTAAATCATCATCATCAACCAATCATCACATAGAACCTGATAATGCTTCCTGAGACTTCTTCAATTTCTGCAATTCTTCAATTCTTGGAGTACTCTGATCTATAGATAATATTACTCAATGTATTATCTGAAACTCCTCCAATTATCACTCCTTGAATCCTCCCCAAAACTAGGTTATAGAAAGAATGGTAGACTTTATTCAATTCTGGTCTGTTCAGAAGACCCAACTTGTATAGCATGCCCCGTGCTCAATATTTAACATCCAATTTTGAAACTTGCACACAAGAAACTACAGTCCGTACTATTTCCAATGGAAGTGGTCCCACTTCATTTGGATTATGTATGAAAAAGTTATGATTCCTTTACCCAGAACACTTGTTTATTAACTAGCTCCAGGACTGGTCACAAACCCTATCTTCCATAGAGTGTATCTCCATAATTATAGAGAATCAAGAGCTGAACCTTTTACCAGAGGTACCTTGATATGTCTTCTCGATACCATAGCGATTTCACCATCTGAATCGTTCTAGAAAAAAACGTTATAGCAAAAATGGTAATATGACCTGAAAATAACATACCTTAGAACACATCACCAAAAGACTTCATCCTCCCTTGAAATCTGGCCTTCTTATCTTCTTATTACCTCTGAAATTTGACTTGTATCAAATGAATGTATAATGATGTTTATTTATACCATTTATGTCACTTCCTTTTAACATTAGGGCCGACCTGACAGTTTCTTATTTTGTAATTCTTTTCTTTAATTATTTTCAGGGCCTACATGTACTTCCTTCTTCAATTTACTTTGTCATCTTCAAAATTTCATTTCTCCTCAACCATGAGGATCCACGTGACATGCCACATACCATCGAAAACAACATGATGTATACTATCCATTCATGGGTGTTTTATATGCATGTGCATTGTCCTTCATGTCCAAATACCTTTATCAATCCAAAACCCATGACTAGGGTTGACATCAATGACAACAACCAATCTTCCAACAAACCCTCGATGCATCTCTCATTACTAACCATTCACTCCGGTCACCTAAAATCATGGAACAACTTAACAATAAAGTTGTTGAAGCCCATCTCAATCAATCGTTTCCTTATAAATAGGAAAACATCAAACACAATCTAGGATTGGCTCATCAATACCTACTAAGGGAAATAGGCACCTTTACACTAAATGATCATCATGTCAATTGCCATTTACAATGTTGTTCTTAATTTGTCACTATGTCATAATTATTGGATACTATGTCCATGCAAACACACTAACTTAAATTGACATATCAAATTTTAATGTAAATGCCCACTATGTGCTTAATTGTTAAGGATACATTCACCTAGACATGTTTATTTATTAATAAATGCACAAGAAGACATTTGGGCATTTGATGACGAAAGTCAAACTTAATCACGAGAGTAACTTACAACAAGGTTTCATGGATATCATAAGATCATTTTCAAGGGCCTAAAGCCACTCAACCACCCCTGTATGAAGTTTATATAATGCAAATAAAACCATATGTAGTACAAATAATAGGAGTTAAACCCCTTTGCATTTATATTGGAAAGAGTTCAAACCTTAGATGCCCTAGAGAACTAGGAGGTTATTCAATCTCTAGTTCAACAAATATCATTCACACTAATTGAGATTTAAATCTAACATAAGATCCTAATGATACCATTAGTTTATTAAGTTAAATGGTGTGTTTATATCTCGGTATGGTAGAGATGTTGTCATGCGGGTAACACTTACATAATCATATGTCTGCTCCAAAATAATAATAAAAAAAACTTATAACAAATAATAATAGTAATATTATATGTTATCCAAATACACATACAAATATAAATAAAAATATCTCTTTGTACAAAAGAGAGAGATTTATTATGTACACACCATTTATAAAAACTATTATTAAGAGAGATGCCATATTTGCACATAAATTGAAATACTATAGATATGATATTTATATAGAAAAATTGTTATAATGCAAATATACATATCTTAACAATAATCAAAATTGTATTTTTACATATCCATATGCCCATAATTTGTGAGTTAGTTATATGGAGTTGACTAAGACTACAACTAGCCTAGATCCATCTTAAAAGATAAAAAAATTTACACTTCAAGGGATTTGATCCCTCTCAATGCTTGATAAATTCAGGATTAACATGGATCTAGGTTCGTTTAAAGATGGATCTTCCTATCAAAGGTGAATGACTTTGGCTCTTAGTATTATATTAAAATGAATTGTTAGATTCAATTAATTTGCTTAATTGAAAAGCTAATCTAACTTGTAAAAATGAAATATAACTAAGTAAGAAATTGAAGAAAACAATAAAAGCTATGCGTGGATGAGTAGTAACTTAAACAAAGATGCTACAAAGCAACTAGTCTATACCTTGTGGAATAATTAACAATAGGGATATTTTCGAATCATTAACAATAGCTAATCTCTAAAGCTGTGGCACAAAAGATCATTGATGCAAAACCAATTCTACAGTTTAGGAAGTAAGAGGAGTATGATTTTGGTTCTTTTCCAATGAGACTTGTAGAAGCATTCACAATAGCTAATGAAGGGAGTATGATTTTGGTCCTTTTCCAATAAAACGTATAAAAGCATTCACAATAGTTAATCTACTACTATGGCGAGGAGAGGAAGATCATATTGTGAAACCAATTTTGCAAAAAGGGAAGGGAATGTGATTTCTATGCTTTTGCAATGATAACTATATATCTCAAGAAGGAAGAGTAAAAAGAGTCTCCCCAATCTTTAGATAGAATGATTTTATTACAAAATCAATCTTCACTATTTTTAATAAAAGGATTTTATTTTAAAATTTATAAAAAATATATTTAAAATATTTTTTTTTGGAAAACTTTAAAAAAGTATACAAAACAATTATACATAATGTCAAAGTAAAATGCATTTTGATTTCTATTAAAAAGGTATCCCCTCCTTTGATCGAACTAATTTTTTTAAAACAGAAGTCTTCGATTTCAAGTTAAGCAATATCCCATATCCAACTTGAAAAAGCAAAATAAACATAAACTAACCACAAAATTAACATTAACAAAGAAAGTGGTGAGCAAAACAAAAAAAGGAACAATCTAAAAAGATTTGATGGCTTGCAAAGGAAAAGCGCACCCAAAGCGCGTAAGATTATACATAGCGTATATTTAATTATTTTCGAAGCTGATTTTATATTAAAATAAATGCTTTCACCATTTAAAAAATACACAAATATTCTCGAAATCCTATAAATCTTACCCCCTTGTTTTTTTTAAGTTCAAATTTATAAAGTCAAGCATGTTCTTAGTCCTTTCCAATATATCAAATCAATGTGGTGTCATTTAATATATATATTTTCAATAACAAACAGTTACAGGATTTTAGAATTTAGACAGATTTAATATATTTTAATTTGGAAAAAATAATTAGGTTAATGTTAACCATTGATATTGAAATTGATTATTTTTCATCTATTAAAAAAAATGATAGGGTTGATGTGAATCATTGCCACTAAGAGTGAAATCTTCCCTATATATATTTTATTCAAATATTATATTCCAAAGTGTGAGAGTTGGTCACATGACTAATAAAAACAATAATTTGAACTATTGCTTTTTATATTGATTATATAGATATATCAAAGCAATATTGATTATATAGATATATAATTATACATTGTTAATAAAATGCTTATTCTTGGTGCATAATAAATTATAAACTTACTAATATGACTTTTCCGTATTACTTCTTAAAAAAATATATATATTATAAAATATTTCAAAACCATGTGATTCCGTATTACTATATATATATATAAAATATTTCAAAACCATGTGATTCCGTATTATATATATATATATATATATATATATATATATATATATATATATATATTATAAAATATTTCAAAACCATGTGAATTATAATTTAGAAAAATCAGTGGCTCAAAGCATGAAGGATATTTCATTAAATAATATATTTTCTAAGATCTTTATACAAAGTCAAGATCCCTAAATATAGTATTGCATCTCACTTCTTAAAGCACATTTAAATATATCACTTTTGTTAGATATGGAATGCAATTTGGAGATGTTATTCAAGTTTAATTCTTCACTTATAAATCCACCTTTGTATATTCACTCTGCTTGTCCGAGGTATATGGTGTTAGATATGGAATGCAATTTGGAGATGTTATTAAAGTTTAATTCTTAATTTATAAATCTATCTTTGTATATTCACTCTTGCTTGTATATTCACTCCGCTTGTCTAAGGTATATGGTAAACAATGGGGATGACAAGCGGTATATGGTAAACAATGGGGATGGTGTAGATGGTTTTGAGCCCTTGCAATATTTATGCTTATTTCATTAGGTATTTTAAGTATATGGTAAACAATGGGGATGGTGTAGATGGTTTTGAGCCCTTGCAATATTTATGCTTATTCATTAGGTATTTCAAGCATGGACTTGCATGTGCATAAGTATGTTGGGGTATGTCTAAAAATGGTTTTTTTTTTAAGGGTGTTAGTAAATGAAAAGTGAATGACTCATTCTCTTGAAGATAATGATGTAGTAGTGGAGGTATTAAGGACATGCTCAATTTTGAATTTATGTGGTGTCAATAAAGATGTTTAAGGAGTAGTAGGTTTTTTGAAGGTGTAAATAAATAAGTTTAAGTTATGAAGTTTCAAATAAAGATAGTTACCAATTTGACGAGAAACTTTCAAAGTTCTCATTTGTAGAGGTTGTATTTAGTGGTTGTTTTTTTTTTAACAGAAATTGACAAAATTGTATTAACTGTGTGGAAGAATCCACTGGTTTTACATTAAAAAGGTCTGTACAAACCGTCAAGTTTTCTCTCTTAAGGAGAGGCTTTTACAAAAGTGGGGATTGACATTGGAACATAGTTTAGAGCGTCCCCCTTGTTTTTCAAAAGTTCTGAAAGTTGAATTCCCTAGATAGCTCCGGAAAAATATACCGTTGATATATATTATTCGACAAAACATATTGAAATTGGAACTTAATTACCCTTTTCTGCTTTGATATGTTGCATGTCCACCATGATTTCTGGGTGAGGCTCGTCCAGATCATGGATTTGGTTGACCGAATTCGATTGTGCATTCCTTGAGTTCCCCTGTTGCTCACCCGAGTTGCTTGGAGGTGCCTGCGTGTCTTCTAGTTGTTTTATCCTTTGCTGCAACATCTCTATCTTCAAGCGGTTGCCTTCAATCTGATTGAACTAGACGTCCCTTTCGTCATGGAGTTTTCCAATCAGGAATCTGTGCCGGGATAGTGTGTCCAGCTCAAAGGATCGGTTGGCACTCATTGCACTCATTTGTACTCTGAGGTTGCTACACCCACCACAATCCTCTTCCCAATATTCCTCTATCCAACTTCCTGAGTTCTCTTGAGCTTCATTTCCATGCTGCATTGTACCGTTTTCTGAAGAGTGACTGACATTGTTGATATTATGGTAGTTGTGGGAGGTATTTACCTCCACGTGTAAACCTGATGAGAATAGAATACTCCGGGAAGCAAGAAGAAACCCTAATGAATTGACTAATAACCCTAGAAGACATGTCGACTCAAGAAGATAACTTTTATTAGGTTATTATCCTCTAAGAGATGAAGTCGTCCAGAAGAAATAATATATACTGAATAGACAGATACCCAGAATGAGAAGTCGTCCCAGGAAGTTAGCCAGAATTACTATAAATATAGGAGGCTAGTCTTCATTCTGGCAGGCAGTCTCAGAATTGCAGAGAAACACTTGTGCACATTGTAGTGCCCAATTTTGTGTATAGGTTTGGAGGAGAGATGTCATTGTAGCTGCTACAGCTAGCAGATCACGTTTGGCTTGGACTATCTCTTGGTTAGGGTTTGGACTATCTGATCAACTCTTGTTGGTGCACTATCCTTGAGGAAAGGAGTGCTCCCCTTTGTTTGGCTATCTAGCCTAGGGTTTGCTTTCGGAGTGATTCTTTGTCAAGGTTATGGTGCTCGGAGGGTGGCTTCGACCTATGGTTGTGTGACAATAGTGATATTGTCAATGGTAAAGCAAGCACATCCATTATATTCTAACAGGTTATGGGCCCACACCTCCTTGAAGGAAACATAGCCATAAGGATATTAAGCTCGTCGAAGAACTACCGCTAGGGTTACTAGTAGGTGCAGTTACATAAACCCTAATCCTCTCATTGAGGAACCTTAAGTGAAGGGATTGACCTAATTTATGGATAGATCAGTGCGCCCTAGCCTAGCGCATCTCCTCATACTCTCAGCAAGCCAAGACGTCAAGGTTGAGTTTCTGATCAAATCTAGGGTTGACCAAGTCAAAGAAGCCATGACTTACTCTATGAAGTCAGAAAACAAGTTAGATGGAGCTTCTAACTTCAGAGCGTGGAAGACAAGGATTGACCTCATCCTTGCCAAGAATAAAGTGTTGCATATCGTGAAAGGAAAGATCGTGGAACCGGATTTTGAAGAAGGAAAAGAGAAGGAACCGTAGAACGTTGCAGTTATGGAGAAGTTCAAAGACGATGACATCAATGCCATAAGTATCATAGTGGACTCTATAAAATACCACTTGATACCCTACATCTACCATCTTGACTTATCAAAGAAGATGTACAATTCCCTAACAAACCTCTTCTCAATCAAAAACATTGGACAAATAATGAGTCTAAAGAATGAGCTCCGTGACATGAAGATGAATGATAATGATAACATAACATCATACTTTGTGAGGATCTCCTAGTTAAGAGATCAACTACAAGCTATTGAAGAGATCATTTCAGAGAAGGAATTGGTAAACATAGTACTCAATGGTCTTCCCAAGACATGGGATGCATTTTCCGCAAGCATGAACACAAGGAAGGAGTATCCTACATTTGAAGAACTTTGGACTTGTTGTGCTCAAGAAGAATCCAGGATCAGTGCAAAAGAGAAACCCCAAGAAGTATGATGATCAAGCCTTCACAACAAGATTCAAGAATTTCAGGAACAAAAGGAAGCTTGGTTCAAGGAGGAAACCAAATCAAGAGAAATATATTTCAGAAATACAATGCTTCAAATGTCGAAAGTATGGTCACTACAAGAATCATTGTCCTGAGCTAAAGAAAAGGAAGGAGAAACACAA